>VMRN01000013.1:2768409-2984412 GCA_010277015.1 Poeciliopsis turrubarensis
TATAGCATTTTTGGGGTGTCCTGTTCTCTATAAAGCTTTGTGTCCTGGTATATTCTACAGAGGAGGTACACCCATTAAATATACAGACAGATGCTGAACTAACAAGACAGCCATCAAGAGAAAGATAAAACGAAAGACATTTAACACTTTGTGAAGAAACGTAAGCAGAATGCCTGGCTCGCCTTTTGTCACAACTCTCGGAAAACATGCTGTAACAGGTGTGTGGCGCAGCTACATGTGTCAGGGTCTTCATCCTCCCATCTTCCCCCTTTTTTTTTTTTTTTTTTTTTTTTTGCTCCTGATCGCACTCTTTTCCATCCTCGGATACCAGTTTTGTATCCATGTATGGATTCATCAAACAAAAGTGAGCCTCACATCACATCAGATAAAGAAGGCATGCCTGGGCACTTCTAACAGCTTCCATAAGATGCCTGTTTCAAGTCCTCACAAGAAGGCTGCCTCTCACTGAAGTTCAAATGAATAGCTCTTGGGCACGAGTTTTCCACAGAGGGAGGGTGGGGGGTAAGCTTGCTCACCTCTGTACCAAATTCACATATCCTACCAGGGAGCTACGTGAGGGGAAAGAATTTTTTTAAAAGTGCAGCTCGTGGGCAAAGAAACTGATTCCCTCTTTTCTGTCTTTCAAGTAGCCTCCCCCTCCCCCTCCTCCCTATCCCACTTTTATCAGCCCCCCCTCCCCTCCCGCTCCCCCCTCCCCTTGAGCCGCCAGTGCAGTGTCAACAAAATTCAGTGAATGCGGCCATCTGATGAAAATCAGCTTTGCTCAATAATTTCCACATTCAAAACGAATTTTAAAAAAAAAAGATTCTCCCCCCCATCTCCCCATGCGAACCGGGTCTATGGTGAAACAGAACTAATCGGATGGTTATTGGTGCTTTGCGATCCACTGTGTGGTCCGTCGCCATCAGGACCCGCGACCGAATACAGACAATTACAGTAAAATAAGAGAAAAAACATAAATAAATGGCTTCGACTCTTCAACTTTGATCAGGGAACAAACATTCGACCCGTCCCAATCCTCATGAGTACCTGAGGGTTAAACATTCAGGGAAAACAGTGTTAAGCTGTGTCAAATGAAGTGGAGGGGGGGGGGGACGTTCATTTAACTCCAGCTCTCCCACTAAACATGTCCTCCGACGAGCCTTTGCCCACTGCGCCCCTCCTCTTTCCCTTCAGTGAGGCCTAATTTTCCTGTTTTCTCCGAGAAGATTTCACGGATCATAAGATCAAAAGCTTGCATAAGCTCTGTGTTTGTTTACATCAGCCTACACCCTGGCAAAATAAAGCAGCGCTGAATATCCTTCTCTTTCACTTTCCTGGCTCGCACTCATCCTGCTGTCACTCATGACCTTCCACCTCCACTTACTTCATTGCTCTGATTTGCTTTCTGTTTTTTTATTTTTTTTATTTTTTTTATTTATTTATTCTTTTATCCTCTTAAAATGATCCAAAGCAGGAGATGGGATCGGGGAAACAGAATCCTTTACCCCTCTATTTTTATTTTAATTTTTTTTCCACAATAAGATCCATATTCATGAGGAAAGACCAGAAAGAAAGAGTGCAGCCGCGGCTAAAGCAAAAACTTGCACCCTTTGAAAAAGCGCCGTCTCTTTCTGCGAGAGCGGCTGACTCGGTCCCGTCTCTCACACGTGGCACTTCTTCTTTGACACAGCCTAAATGAGGTCCTTTGACATTTGAAATGGAAGTGTGACAAGAGGGACCAAAACAACCGTCAAATCAACACATGAATAAATAATCTGTTTGCCTTTTCGGTGTCCCATTTCGACAAACGACAGGCCATGCCTCCTTGAAAGATGTCTGTGACTCATTTAGTGCTCAACTGTTTTGGATGAACACATCGCTTTGATGTTCAGCTGAGTTTTGACATGCCTTTATAGTCCTGTTGTTTTGTATGGTAATTTTCCACTGATTTAAATCAGGCAATATCTTGAAGCAACACATCCTGTCGCGATTAGTTGCTTCTCGCTATTTTACCGAATGCTAACTATTTTCAACAGAAAGTCCCTGATAAAAGCAAAGAAAAGGAGAAAAAATCATTCTAAAGGGAAAAAAAACTACATAAAATGTCAATTTGTTTAGTTACGTAAAGCGATGTGAATAAAAGTATGTGTATATACAGATATTTATAGACTACTTTGTATAAAAAAGTAAACAAAAAAAAAACAACAGAAAACGCCTTAATCACATGCACTGCTAATGTTTGATTTTGACCCAATCAGACTTTAAACCTTAAAGGCTGTGAGCCTCTTCTACCATCCCACATTTTCTTTTGAGATGATAGAAGTCAAATTGAAAATTGAAAATTTTCCAGCAGCTTTATATTCTCCCTCTTCATCGCGTCTGAGATGTTAGCAGGATGTCATCGTTCACTTGTTTCTATTCATCCTCCCTTCAGTTATAGGAGTTTTGACAATACCCTTATAAAGGAGAGAAAAACAGCCCCACACCGTTATTTTCTCACCTCCACACCTCACCGTCGCCACGGTGTTTTTGGGGTGACGTGCAGTTCACTTTGTCTTCTGAACATGTCGTGTGTTACGGCATGCAAAGAGTTAAATGATCTGATCGGACAGATCACGTTCTCCCCGTGTTTTCCAGGCTCGTCCAAATGTTGCGCAGAAAACTTAAAGCAGAAGTAGTTTTTTTTTAAGTGTGTAATCCAGCACACACATTCAATGACTCATTGAACCCAGTGAGTCATTGAGATGATTCAATGACTCAGTCACCCGAATCAACCAATGCGTTTATATCCAGAGCGCCCAGGATAGGAAGATAAACGTTGGGGGGGGGGGAAAAAATGTAAATAAAAAATAAATAAAAACAAAAAAGGAGAGAAATTTGTAATTGCGCACATGGTGTCGAAATGTCCAAAAACGGCACATTTAGAATGTTTGCCTGTTATTTTATCAACTTATACCTTAACAAAATGTCTATGCTTAGTTTTTTAACTTTATTTAAAAAATTCAATTTTTAATGACTGTATTATAAATACTTATTGTATCAATGAAATGCAGTAAGTGATCAGAACCTGTACAGTGGATTGCTAGAGCTTCTGGGTTTCAACTCCATGCTTTTAAGGAAAAGCCACATTACATAATATTTTCCATTAGAAAGTACTATTTTTATTTTTGTATTTTTTCACTGTGGGCCACATGTATTCGCTCTTACTCAGTAATACAATTGTTGATTTTTAGACCTCTAGAATATTCTCTAGAATAGAGTATTTTGATACCCGAACCAGTCAGATACGCCTGGTATTTCCTGAGATATATGGAATCATTTTTGGGGATGTCTTTTTCGAGAACTGTCCAGCATAATATACCAAAAAAGAGGCTCTGTTATCAAGCGGTGGAGTTCCACATGAAAGAAATCACATGAAACAGCTGCCTCCCACAATCTGTGGAAAGAATCATAGCAGAACATTATATACAAAGTCTGATCCTGAGCAGATTGAATCGCAAAAAGAATAGAAAGCACCATGGACTTCCACTACCATCCCCTACGAGGCATTTGGTTTGGTTTCAGACACAGGAGAAGAGAAGAATGGGAGCAAAGTACCTGGCTCTGGTTCTCATAATGCTAATCAGTCCTTTGCCAACAGTTCCCAAGACAAGTGAGAAGAGTCGCAGGAGCAGAACTTCATGCATGGAGTGAGATGCTGGAACAAGGAGAGTTTCTATTACTAAACCACTAAACATATTTGCTTCATTGGAAAACTCAAGCAAGCAGATGTATTTTCTAAAAAAAAAAAGGAATTGTGAGTTACAGTGGATCAGGCATTTCTATCAAACTGCATTTTGTTTACATCCAGTATTTATACGTGTAATAAAACGTGACCACTGCGTGGGCAAGAGCCAGGCTAGAAAATGATTAGGACAATGCATTTCCTTCTGCTCGTCGCAGGATTGTTTGCAGGATTGCTCTTAGCGCAATCCTGCAAACAAGAACCATATGCCTGTCTTTCTTCTCCCAGCATCCTCTTTCACCACCCTATTTTCCATGAGAAACATATAAATATTAAGACCCAGAAACACATGTGGTTAGTCATAAAGCTGGAAATGCACCCCACCAACTCCCTGCTCTCTCTTTTTTTTTTTTTTACGCCCCCGGCCTTGACCTCCTCACCCGCGAAACAAACCCGCAAGAACGGGCGAGAGAGAAAGAGCAGCGAGGAACTGGGGGAACAACAACAAAAACAAAGAGCAAGAACAAAGAATCTCGTAGGGCATTGGGAAACTTGACTTAATTGTCTCTGCATAAAAAGCAAATGAGAAGATGGGCAAGCTGGCGGCAGGACGGGGAAAGGAGACAGACAGATATGTGCAGGCATTTAACCATAACAGCGGTTAGTTGTGCCGGGGTGGGCACGTCGGCCAGCCAGAGCATGGAACAAGTGATGATGAGCACATACAAGGGAAGTCACTGCTCATTATTTAAAGCACAACTGGGCAGATGCACACGTACCCATTTGTTTATTTTGAGCCGATTCCCCCTGCAGACCACCATTTCTGGCCCACAAACTTTCTACCCTCTCGTCCGACTTTGTTTCTTCCCATCATCAAGACCAATTAGCCTAATCGCTTGTGCTCAAGGGGTTGTTATCTTCTTGGGTGTTAGAAGAAAATGGCTTGCAGCTGGATTATGTACAGCTCAATCTGTAACAGGTGCTCGGATCTGCGGGGGAAAGAGTAAACAATGGCGGCTAAGCCCAGAGCTTTACCAGGCCGAGTGTCTTGGATGGGAAACAGTCAGAGCTCACAGCCCAGGTGATTCTCTGAGAATCATTTATGCATCTGTGATCTCTTAGCCAGGCTTTAGCGTTATGGGGGATATGAATCACCAATACTCAAAGGGAGGTGTGATCGACTTACAGTTTTAAACTGTTTAAGGTGCATGAAGATCCAGCGGTTAGCCCTCTAACGCCTCTCGTCTGTTTTCTGGGAGTCACATGACAGGGTCACATGACCAAGGCCAGTTTTTATCCCTGTGGTGCCTGGGAGGCGTCCAAAGCCAGAGTGGCCTCACCACATTTCCCACAGCTGTCTGGGGAATGGACTGCGGAGCTGAAGGTATGTGTGAGGCACAACACTGAAGCACTGTGGTCGTCTTAGGATAAAAGCACAGAGAAATTCCCCAGTTTCTAAATACAAGCTCAGTTCAATACTGTCTGTGGCGGCCACACCCAGGCAAGACAACATGTACGGACAACAATGTTGGTCGCTGCAGCAGTTTGTTTTTTCAGGGCCACTGAACATTAACTACATCTGTCTTATGACTCACCTGCTTTCAAATTAAATTATTTTCGTGATGATCTTCCTTTTGTTGCCTATTGTTACGGTTTGTACGGAGGGTTTTTTTTTTTTTTTTTTTTTACTGCCATGAGTCGAGAGCATACATTTTCAATTTGAAAACAGGAATACTCTCAAAACATGCAACGCTTTTTCAAATATTCTCCGTATTCTCTCAAGTCTTTGTGTTCATGCTCAGATTTCTCCCTCACGTGCAAACCTTCTCTCTGCACGGATCAAATCTCCACTTGTAAACCTCCACTCATTTATGAATTCTCCCTGCTGTCTCGCAGAACAAGCAGTACCGTCGCCTTGAACCGATAGTCACCTGAAGTCATGACAGTAAAATTCCTCCATAATTTCGGCTCGTCTCAAAAAGTCACTGTTGGATGTAGACAAGCCTGTTCATTGTTCAAAGGATAAACCGTGGGATTTTGTGTGAGGATCAGTTTATGACCTCTCCGTCTATCTACAGTTTCCAGTCATTTATCCATTGTCTTTAACAGTGGCCCTCAAATGGCAGCTGGCGGTCTGAACTCCTGGCTGTCTGCATGCCGTCTGCAGCTTGCGGTTACTCCACCTCGCTGGCCTGAGTTTGTCTTGGTAGATTTGTAGTTGTGACGTGCAGTTTTACATTTTCAGAAGATGGATTGAGAACTGTTGTGTGTGAAAATAAAACTCTGGATATTTCTAACCTAATACAAAAGCACACCAAAAGTATGGCATGCTTACTTTGTTTTGTAAAAAGAAAGGAAAAAAAAACCAATTAATGACAGCTTGATGAGGCTGAATACTGAGTGGCTTTGTTCCTTGACATGCTATTGTCTAGGGTTTGCAAAGCAGCCCATCCAGGGCTTCATTCATGACTTTTCACCCCCAGCACAAATCCCGTGTGCAGGTGAAGTGTCTGGTAGTAATGTTGCTCTAAAGCAAGTTACAAAATTTTTTACCACAACTTAATATTGGCCCCTGATCTGCCCTGAACCGAGGACATTTACCCCCATTGTCCCCTCCCTGCAGACCTCAGCGGCATCTACTATCGTTTCATTGTTCTCACCTCTCCCAGTTTTTCTTCATTACTGCAATGTGTTGAAGCCTTCTCTGATCCCAAACTCCAAATGTGTTCTCCTGCTGCATACCAAGCTGCCCGCACTCTGATGTGGGCTAGTGTGTTAACCAGACTCAAGACTGAAATGTATTGGCACAGCGGCGGACGCTGCATTTGTATCACGGTGCAAACAGAGTTTGATTGAGCCATTTATATGAATTGCCACAAAGTCCAAATCACAGTAATTTTAGAAATGCCCATTCCAATTTAAAAGACTGTACAAGAAAAGACGAGCTTGAAAATATACCAAGCAGCATCCAAACAGAGGCCACAGGCGAAGTCTTTTGAGGAACTGCATTCCAGTCGGTCACCAAGGAATGTGGAGTGTGTGTCATGACAAACCTGCGCTATCGGCTCATTTAGCTGCTCTGAACTTCCAAACAATGGCGATTTGAGAAGTGGCTGGCACGGACCAACCTTAAACCACGATGCATGATTCTATCTCTATTTTTCCTTTTGAGATCAGACAACGACTCCGACCTGTGGTGTTTACTGACGAAAAAACACTGCTAAATGGAGCTGTGGTTCACCAATCTGTAAATATGGCTGTTGCCAGCCAAATTGTTCTCCTTGTTGACAGCGGTTTTTGGCCTGAAGTCGAGTCTTGCCCAAAGAACACAGGCTTCCCTTGGGGGGTGGTTTGCAACCCCGACAGGGGGTAGTTAGACTAAATAGACAATGCCTATCCTAAGCTGAAAGAGAACTGGCAGAGGAAGAGAGGGAGGGAAAGAGATGAATGGATGCACCCAAAATAAAATGAACAACTGCCCAAAAAGAATGCTTTATATCAGAGCAGAGCCAATATGCTCCTTCCTCTGTGTTTAGAATTCCTGGGGATGCAGAGCATCTCTTGGTAAGCCAAACAATGCTTTCCAACATTGTACAAGACAAAACATAACTTGATGGTAAAGGTAATCTTTTTTTAAAAATCCAGCTTTCTGCCCTTTGGTGACCACTGAGTCATCTCTACCTGCTGATTGGGTGGCTCTGAGAAAAGCTGTGGACTGGAAAAATAGGAAGGTGAAAACGTTGTGGAGGATATTTAGTGCCTCTTAAGCAACATGTTTTGAGCTTTAATGTTCAAGTGTTTGAGGTTGGAACCACCTTCAGCTCCACCCAGAGAGCTTATCTAAGGTATTCAAGGCAAGGTTTTGCCTGGACCTGAGGGTAAACTCTGAAATGTCCTCAAAAAAATACCTCCAAAAACTAGAAAATCTTTCTTTCATTAAAACTATAAATAAACCTATTGTCAGAGTGCCATTCTGTACCGAGGTACAGTTGGTAAAACAAAAGAGCAGCGTCACTTTTGCTTTTCAAGGATCGGTTCACTCAAGGTGACATCGTCCAACACACCCTTTGGACCCTCGCGCCCACAAAGACCCTCGCTGATAAATTGCAAGGAAGACAAGATAGTTCAAGGAAAGTGAAAGTCATGAGCGCAGCTCACAACAAAGAGGAGGAGAAGAGACAGATGGCGCCTGGAAGAGAGAGACAGAGAGAGGCAGATCTCCAGCAGTGCCAGTCGAAAGAGGATCAAGGTGATTTTGGATAAATTTCTGAGGTAAGCTGTGGTTTAAGCTCCAAGCTTGGACCAGTTACTCACGAGAGCCAAGTCCCATTGACAGCATCATGGAACATGAGGCAGTATTCACGAGACATGTTGATGGGGGCAAGGACAGTCTGTACATTTCTCTGTTGGTGCTTGAGAAAGACAGATGTGATGTGTCTGCATCATCGGGTCGTCACCAAAAGTATTCTGGGTGTTATTTTATATCTTATCATTGTTCTTAAAGTTGGGTTACTGTGATAAATTATAGAAAAAAAACTAATCGAAATTTAATTCTCAATTATTTATATTCTGTTGTTTTCATTGGTTAAATTCTGTCAACCTTTCAGAGTAATGTGTGTTTTGTTTATAGGGAAAGTGTAAAATTTGTCTCGGTTATTCGCCCCCAAATATTCAACTGCCAGTTAAAATATGCTGCGTCTAAATAATATTTTGTGGCCCAACAAAGCTTCCTGTAATATTAAGAAACGGTGCGCATCTCTTCTGTTTTCGCTTTTTTCCCCCGCCACACCTGAACGTCTCAGCGGCTCAAACAACTTTTGATACTGAACAAAGATAACCCGAGTAAACAGATGAATCCGTTTGGAAATGACAAATTCATTTAGTCAGGAAAATGAGCTGCTCAAACCAATAGCTCTTTAGTGGGAAAAAAAAAAGATGGCTAAGCCTTTGACCATTCAGCCAATCAAATTATGGATTACCTTTACTGCAGTGAAACAGCTTGAAACAATCAAAACAATGTAAAACAGTGTTGTGAAGGCAACCCAATCACCTCAGATCAGTCCGTTTGACCCATATCTCCCTCCGTAACTCAATCTTTAGTCGTTACAGGAAATAAAAGTGAGCGATCTAACTAGCTTCCCTCAGTCTCTCTTTCTTTATCTCTGTTCAATGCTCTAACTTGTACTGGCTTCCAATGTTTATGCATTTACCGAGATGGCTGGCGGGATTGTCAGAGAAAAAGGAAGGTTTATTTTTTTCTTCTCTTTTTCTTTTTTTTTTTCCTCTGTGCAATCTCTTGCCTTCAGAAACCATTAATGCCCATTCAACATCAACATCAAGGCACAGCTTTGATGTCTATTCTGGCAACAGACTCCTTTCTTTCTCCGCTGCCTGCTGCTCTCTCTCTCTTTTTCTCCCTCCTTCTCCCTATCCCACTTTATCCCTTCCACTTCCCCCTTTGCTCGCTCTTTACGGTTTACTGTACAATCAAATAATTAAACGGATTGTCGAGCAAATGATTTTACCTGGCAATTAAATATGCAAAGTGAGGCGGCAGGCGGTGCATGAGAAGGCGATTAAAAAGGGGGGCCCACTGCAAATCTACAAAGGCTTCAGCAGCACAATAGGCAGCAGTCCCTGCCCGCTTCGCACGCTGGCTTAGCCCGCGGAGCGTCTGGTGTCTCTTTATACCCGTTTCACGCGGCCATGTTTACAATAGGCCCAACCATGCTATGCCAATTACAAGGCAACGCAAGAGGAATAAAAGCCACCATTAGGAGGAAAGACAACAGCAAAGGCTGCAAAGTTTGGGACGTCGGAGAAAGAAGCCGAAATCAAATTCACGGCATGGAAATGTCTTCTGCTCTCAAAAAGTCGAGGAACTGTGTGCCTCAAATGAGAATTTTAAGGATGAGGAGCATCAAACTCAAGTCAAGTTGCTGTGAAAGCTGGAACCCGTGCATAACCTGCACTGTACCTCAACAAAGCACCTTGAATGTCATAGAGGCAATGTGAAAAGATCAAGTAATGGGCTCCAGGTGAGGGCTGGTAGTGGGCAAGCTGATGTTGGGGAAGAGAGAGGGTCTGCAAGGTTCCCCGGACAGGTTGTTTTTCAGAGCCAGAGTCCCCAAGAGGCTGCAAACTCAGAGCTGAGAAGAGTCGGGGGAGGATGGTGCCAGTGCAGGTGAGAAGGGCGTGTAGCGGCACACCTGCCCCAAACCCGACAGCTCAACAGAAACTGGCTGCTTAGGCCCGATTAATCCCTCGTCACTGTCAAGAGAAATCCACAGCATAATTGATTTCAGGGTTTGTGGAGTATGTAATGCAACATTTATGTCACAAAGCCTCGCCGCCCTGAGCTCTGGCGAAGCCTGGAAAATGAATCTGTTAGTGGTCCGTCTGCACCGTTTGGCTTCAGAGGAGCATTTATTGAGAAGCGTGTAAAGATCTTGGAGTCGACAGTTTTCCTTCTGCTTTGTTTTCCATTTGTTCTCCCTTATAGGGAAAAGGAAAGATAGGATTAAAAAAAATAATAATAAATTGTGCGCGGCATAAGCTCGTCAGTAATGGCTGTTTGAATCTTATGATGTGGCAACTTCTGTTTTTTATCAACGGCAAGCCTTTTTTCCCCTTTTAATGGAAACAGTTTGAACTCAAATGCACGAGCGAGTGCATCTGCATGATGCAGAGAGCATCGCAGTCCCAGGCGCTGAATTATTTCCATGGTGTTAAATGATTTTTTCCCAAATGCTGATATAAAGCCAGATAATTGAAGCAAACATGGGGAGCCCCTCTGATAGGGGAGGCAGGGTGCTTCATTAATGTTTGTGTTGACTTACAGAGAGTAACGCTGGCCCTCATTGCTCTTTAATAGCACCAATTAGCACCATGGCTTCATTTTCATGCTTAATGTCTCTCGTTTAAAGAGCCGAGCAAAAAGCCTGCAGAGTTAATCACAGAGGGGAAACTGGGTGATTTCTGTTTGCCGCTCCATTCTTGTCTTTTTAAGCAGACGTTTTCAGTTGGAGAACTTTATATTTGAGGAAGCAACGTGAAAGTTTAACTGATGTTAATATTCAGTGGTTTATTAATTGCAATACCGATTAAAGCTGCAGTATGTAACCTTTATATATACATATATATACTTTTTTTTTTTACATATTTGTTAAAGCTGTCATTATGTCATATGTGTAGAGATTAGAGATTATCCATCTCGTGTCTCCGTCAGAACATGGTGACAATTTTTTTTATAGGTTGTCAGATGGGAAAGTAGGCTGGAGGGAGGGGAAGACATGCTGCGCAGGTCATCAACCCTGCTGTACTTTAGCTCATGCTATTGTGATGTTGCCCCATTCGATGGTGCTGCTCATTGCTTGCCACGCTCGATTCTGAGTGAACTGTAAGTTGGAGCCACTTCCACAAGTTATGGCACTTATGATGTTTCAAGCCTCAAAATATTTGACTATACGAGCAAAACCTCACACTTAGGATGAAGAAAAAAAAGATTTTGACCTTCACTTTTGTTCAGTGGGGAAAACAATCAACAATAAGACTTTTTCTTTTTTTTTTTTTAACGAAAGCTCAATGGTGACAATAATTGATAACTGCAAACCTATGAAAACAGGGTGAGCAACTAAAACTAATTGATTAAAGCAGGTGACTGGAGGACCAGCAGAGATCCAGACGGTCAGTCGTATCATGGATACTTATGATGTCACTCTGCAAAAACATGAAATAAGTGCATCTGCTTTCATTTGAAAAATATAAAACTTTAATAAAGGCTACATCTCTCAATAATTACAATAATTATAGATTCATGTAAATCTTTAAATGAAACTCTGTATATAATGTATAATTTACAGTTTAGATATTATGAACCAAAAACAACAACCAAAAAAAGGCCATGGTGTAAAAAAAACAGGAACCCAAGCAAAAAAAAAAAAAAAAAAAAAAAAAAAGAAAAAACATGATTACAGGACATTATTAAAAGCATAAAAATATCTTCTCAACATAAAACCCTTCTGAAAACCAAGGGATATATATTAAAACCCTGAAACAGGGTAGCACATGGTATGGCATCCATGTAGGCACAGGTGCTGTACTCAAGAAACACCAGCAGTCATGTGTTTGTGTTTCAGTATTCATACTTCAGAATGCATAATTACAATATACGCAGGAGCGCTGCTATATTCGGTGTTACTGTAACAACATTCAAAAGATACTGGAGCGGAAATTCTTCACGATGTTTTTGCTGTTTTGTATTTTTTTTTTTTTGTATTATTTTTGTTTCTGTTTTTTTTTTTTCTTTTTTTTTTTTTTTTTTTCCTCCCGCACACGTCGACCGACTTCGCCGAGAGGTCGCCCTCAGTGGCTCAAACTGATTCTTGTTAGCGTGAGTTATTTCGGTGTGCGGGCTGTAAACACTGTCTTTATTAGGCCTTCTCTCTGTGTGAATCTTCCCACCCCTCCATCCGGCCCCCTTCCCCCCCTTTTGTTTCCCCGTCCCTGTGCAATGCCTGGTTTACAAACAAAGGCACAACAAAAACAAGATTGAGCTCTGTCGCTAAAGGCAGGGAGAACGGGAGGGACGGGAGAGAGAGAGGGAGAGAGAGACAATGAGTGCTGGGAGATCCTGGTGTGACAACTTTGAACAAAACTATCAGCAGCATATAAAACTGGGATCGACCGTGAGCGTCATGAAGCTTTGGACTGGACCCGCGCTCAGGTCGCCGATTCGGGTCGAAAGTGGCAACAAGGCGGGCGTGACGACCTTTGCGGAGCATAAAAACGAACAGACGTGAAACGGCATTGCCGCGGCATTCTCCCAACATTCAAAGCAGCTTGATCATTGGCTGGAGACGGGGAACAGGGGGCGGGGTCAACGGGTTAAGAGATGGGAGGGGAGAGGGAAAGGTTATTTCAATAAATACTAAATAAAACTTTAAACTCAAGACAAAAAGGATTATATATACATATATAGATATATATGTATATCCATATATATATATAAAATATGTGTATATATACATATATATCTATGTATATGCACACGTAATGGGCGTTTCTGTTGGCGCCTGCTGAGCCCTCTGCACAGGACACCATCAGTCTGCCGCCGTGTCGCAACTCGACGGTTTCTTCAGTGGTTATCTTCAAGAGGAGTTGGGGTCTCTCCTCCCCCCTGGCCTCCGGTTCGTGCGTTGGTCTTCAAAGTTTCGTCCCTTTTGTTTGTGTGATCTAAGGCTGATTGGTTGAGCGAGTCAGGGAGGGGGCGGCTCCTCCTCTGAGTTCGGCATACTTCATTGGCTCGTCTTCCTTCAATCGCTTTTCTTGTGCTGGATATATTAACTCTGTTTAGCTTAACAATAAGAAATATTAAAAAAAAAAAAAAAAAAAAAAAAAAAAAAAAGTCCAGAGGTTTTTTTGTTTGTTTGTTTGTTTTTTTTTTTTCATAGAGTCTGTTGCTCAAGTTCTTAAGGGAAAGCTTAACTTGTGGTTGGGTGTGGGAAGGGCACTGGTTGTTTGTGTTATTGTTTTGTTTGTTCAGTCCATCCTCTCCACTTTGCCCAGGACCTTGCCCTCGTACATGGGCAGCACAGTGGCATCTTCCCACACTTCCTCGAACACCGCTCCACACTCAAACTCATCGCTCGCCTTCTTGAAGTAGTACCTGAGGAGGGGAAGAAAGAAAAGAGACACACAAAGAGAGAAGTTTGTGATTAGAAAACGCGTAGGTGAGTGTTGGGAAAGAAAAGAAAACTAAGCTCAAACAATAGCTGACAGAGCGGCAGCAGGAGGGCAACCGATACATTTCATCTTGTTCTAAACAGCTTTGAGGCTCCTACACGACTACTTACGTGTACACGCTCCCTTTAGTCCAAATCAAACACTCACACTCTCTCAGAGCCAGAAATGGATCTTGTACAAAACAACTTAGTCATAGCCTTCAATGCCATCCCTGAGCACTTCAAAGGTAGAGCCTGACTCCACATCGCACCGCTGCGCAAACACAGCTGAACCTCTCGTTTAAACACCCGCCTGTGATAATTCGAGCCGCTAAAAACGGCTCGTCCGCGAGCGCTCGGCTCCTCGTCGCAGATCTGTCCTGCCAGGACTTATTAAAGTTGAAGGGTTAATTAGAGGCTGTCCTTAAGCACCTCCCCTCCTCCCTCCTTCTCTCTATGGCTGCTGCCCCCCCCTCCGCCTCCACCACCACCTTCCTTCCTCCTGGTGTCTCCGTGGCTTCTAATTGGGCTTGATGTCAAATCAAGGGCCTCTCTGTCACACAGGTTGACGTTTCAGGTGCCCGAGAGTCTGCCTGCGACTGCACTCCACTGCCTGCCTGCCTCAAAACCCGAAATTCTTCAGACACAAACACGCACTGTGGAAAGCCTCCAATCGAAACGGTGCTATGCCACACTTGCAACACTCTTCAGTGCGGACGCAGCGCTTTCAGGATGAGTGAGACGGGCCGGGCTCGGAATGAGATTCTCATGTAGCAACCCTTTGTAAAATAATGTTCTGATGAGATCAGAGTGCCGACGTTTTGCAAATACACTCCACAAAGAAGTCTTAACAAATATATTTTGCCTAGATTTTAGTGCAAATTTCTTAGTACACTTGAATCAAGACAAACTTATCTCGTGAGTGACTTTTCAGCAAGATATAGGAACTTATTTTAAGTCAATAATTCATTAATATTGATTTCAAAAATACTGGTTCCACTGGCAGGTTATTTTGCTAGTTCCCACATTATATACAAAATAATCTGCCAGTGGAGCAAACACTTTTCCATTCATATTGATGAAATATTTAGTTAAAGTAGCCTCCTATTTCTTGCTGAAAAGTTACTTTTAAGTTAGTTTCATGCTAATTAAAGTGAGCTAAGATATCTGCACTAAAGACAAAGCAAAATTCTTGGTAAAATGTTATGTTTTTGCAGTGTGAAGTGAAATAATCAACATTACAAGAACATACAATAACTGATGACTTTTACATTCGACTATGTAAAATTCTGAAGTCAGAAAGTAAAATCACAGCCCTACAGTCACTTTCTGTTTGGACAGAAGGGTAGAAAAAAAACAACAAACAAACATGATGTTCTTATATTCTTGTCATAAAAAATGTGTCAAAACTCGCCAAAATCAATATGAGCAGCACAAAAACTGGCAGCCACAAAATGCGGCGCGTCTGCAGCAGCGGTTCAAGCAAATGTGTGCAACAGTTTGGACGAAGGACCTCTGACCCCCAGTCGGTATTCCTTGAGGTCACGGGTCACCTCGCTAACCCGCTGCTCTTCTTCTTCTTCACACAAGCGGAGATCACTCCCCAGGCCAGCTCAGTCCCAGTGGCTGTGCAGTCTCCTGATGTTTCTAATGATTCTACTCTCTACTTTAAACCCAGCAAAAAGATCAGCAGGAGGGGATTTAATGATAAGCTTTGTAATGGAAAAATGCCTCATTTTGTCCATGTGTGCCTGCATTCGGAATATAAAACGGAAGAGAAAAAAAAAAAAGTAGGGGGAGCCGAGTGTTTTATGAGCTCAGCTTAGAGTCATTCAGACAACACATGTACGGGGAGGGTGTACATAAATGCACACATACGTCGTAGTTTTTTTTTGATTGCGATCGCAGACGAATGCGAAGGAGGTTTGCTTCATCACAGCTGCAGAACAGGCAGCGCCATTAATGTGACAAAAAGCAAAAAGCTTGCAATCAAACTGCATTTCTAACAAAAAAAAAAAAAAACACAGCTCCATCTGTTGTCTAACTTCTTCTGGGCATGACTCAAATGCTTTCAATTATTTATCTTTCTCGTTTTATTCTTCTCCCAAAAAACAGCCACACCACTCATCTTAATCTAACTGGCTGCATTTAAATAAATAAATAAATAAATAAATAAATAAATAAATAAGACTACATTTTATGCTCACAAATAGTTCAAAGTCATCACTTTGTTGCAGAGGCAGAGCGACAGAAGGAGTCTTTCCACTGGAACATGTTTTATGTGGCAGGATTTTTCTCTCCTCACAACATCTGGCACCAATATTGTCTGGCAGAGCTGCGGAGTACTGTTCTCTGCTGAACCGCTGCCATGTCCAAATTAACCAACTCCACACATTCTGCTGCCATTGAAGCCAGGCGCTTCATCCCCCACCCCCTGTTCTCACAGGCTCGCTGAAGAGTTATGGGATAGCTGGGGGAGCGCTGGCTTGTTTGCGAGCCTTCTCCTCTGCTCTTGCCTAACAAACAGATGTGACTGCAGAGGCTTCACTTGCTCCAATACCACAGAGTCGTCCCCTGAAACAGGTATTTCAGTAGCTTCGGCGATTACTCTTGGTACTTAAAGGCCAAGTTACTTATGAGAGTCCTGATGTTGGGAGTTTGGCTTCATCTCGTCATGTGATACCGACAGTGGCGACTTTATCGCCGTGCCCAATACCTTCACCAGAACAAGGTGCTTAGCGCAGCCAGATGCAATCGTCTGGCGGAGGAATTTGAAGGCATTGCGATGGTCTTTGCACACAAAACAAAATAACCTTAGCTTCAAAGCCATATTTATTAAGGCTGCCTTAGCATGTAAATCAGGACCAGATGTGAGAAAAATTCACTCCAGATCCCCTCTTTCTCTCCCCCTCTTTCTGAAAAAGCTCTAAGTACAGTGGAAGTGGATGAGCCCGGCTTAGTTTCTTTGTCAGCTTTCAGGCTCCAGTGCTTCACACATACAAACAAGAGAAGCATAAAAAAAAAAAAAAAAAATAACTCAATGGGGAGTTTTCTAAGTCCGTCTGCCGCGATTCTTGTCCAGTCTCAACAGGTGTCATGAATCATAATTCAGCGTTAGAGGTGCACCAAAAATCGGCACCAGGGAGCAGCTGTTGGATGGCTTTCAGTCTTGTCGGCTCTTTTTTCAATCCGTGAATGCTCCGTTTAAGCAGTTAGTGCTGAAAACACTACAGCTAGGTTAACCTTAATGCTACATATTTAATGATGACGCAGGTGGCCAGGGGTCACAAAAGAAGGAATGAGATGCTCCGAGATGTAAGAAGATATTAGGAAGGAACATATATTTATGTCATGTCATTTCCTTCAGGCTGTGAGAGAGAGAGAGAGAGCAAGACTTGCTGCAGATAACAGTAAGGCTAAACAGAGTGCAGTGAAGTTGCTCCGTCATCTTTTTGAAAATCCAAGTACTGTGATACGTACCCAACTGTTCCCATTTAAATTTCCTATAATTTGAAAATAATATAAAAATATCAGCTTCAAATGAATTTGTTTGTTTCAACCTCGTTTTACAGTGATGGTCCTTTCACACTCGTGACATCATGCGTCCTCTACTCCTAATATAAAAAGGAAAACATCTCCCATCACGAAGACACGCAACATACTTTAAATGCTGGTAGAAACAGCTCTTAAGAGAAATCGGAATCAGCGTAAACATGTACCAGCAAGTGAAAGCTTGAGGTTGTAAGTCAAAACACAAATTTCGGATCAGTCCAAAGTCGTTTGTGGTTTGATTTGTGGCGTCGCAGCAGCGTATTTACCGGTAGTTGCCTTTCTTGCTCAGCTGTTCTTTGAAGTGACCCAGGGTGAGGCAGTGGGTCTTCATCATGCTGCGATAAGGAATTTCCTCGCCACAGAAAAAGTATGTGACCACCAGCTCCTTAGACCTGAAAACACAAAATGAAATCAGCTTTTAGGGAACTGCTTAAAAGCTATTCTTTTTGGTTCTGGTGGTGCATGTGTCTTTGGGAAAACGGTGAGGCTTATGGATGTTGTACGTAAGCAGGATTAATGTTGAATGACTAAAACGGCAAACCAAGAGAGGTCAACTGCTCGTTACAGGAAGGACGTGAGAACGCCTGGGAGGAAACGGAGAAGCCCAGGTTTCTTCACCAAAAATCAAATCTCAAATATCAATCCAATCGGATATAATTTGAGAAATTGTGTGCAAAAGTAAAGCGCAACCAACTGAATCAAAGAAAAGAAGCAGAGCTGGGATTAATCAGGGTCCAAGGAATACGTACTCTTCAGGGTTGGTTTGAGAGGAGCCTGCACCGGTTCCAGCAGGTGGATGGCTCCTCTCTCTCTGAAGGCTGCTAGACGTCGTTGAATGCCTGTTAGAGAGACCATATATTAGAGCCTGACCATCAATAAGTTTGGGTACACTCAATGGGATTTTAAAGCTGCAGTACATAACTATTATAAAAAAAAAAATGTTTTGCCATATTTGTTAAAAATGTCACCAGACTGATAATCTGTGAAAAATAAATAAAATCAAGCACCACCAGTTCCTCCCAGTGCTACCATTGGGGTCTACACAATGCACCGCTCCTGGTTCGAAACAACCAATCAGAGACACGAGGAGGGTCTTAGCGCTGTCAATCACGTTTGTGAACATGCTGCTAAATGTGCTAATGGTGAAGAAAGAACTTAGTTTTCCAGGAAAACTGTTTATCCGTCTAGTTATGAGTGGCCATGCTAACTATCCTTAGCATTTGTGGCAAGCTATGTGAACCAGCTACAGTGTAGCAAAGAGCAAGAGGGAGGACATGAGCAGCACATACACAAGAGTGATTGACAGAGCTAAAACCCTCCTCCTGGCTTATTTGGTTGTTTCTGACTGAGTGGTGTATTTCTGCAGTTAGTACTGGGAGCACTGGGAGAAAACAGGAGCTCAAGTTTGTCATACTGTCACACCGTAGTGATCATTTTTATAATTCTAAGAAACAAAACATATGTAAAAAACATATGTTTTTATAGCAGTTACATACTGCAGCTTGAAAGAAAAAAGATTTTCTTCACTAGTAAGTATACTACCTCTGCTTTGGCGGCTTGGAAACCTCTTCCAGTCTGCGACAAGCCTCCTCAAGCTGTGCCAGGGTGTTGGGAGGGGGTAAGGGTGGCATAGCAGGATCCTGGATGAAAGGATGGCCCGGGTGATGGCCACGGAGGTGACTCCCGTTGCAGGTGCCAGCTCCACCCCAGGTGTTGGTCCTAGCGGGCAGGATCTTGGGATCGAGAGGACTGGACTTCTTTAGGCCTTGAGTGCTGTTGAATTGATTGAGGAAAATGCGGGTCAGTACAGGACGTGACTCAGAATTTTTGGTCGTACAGGTGGCGTCGCGAGCCTTGCCTGTGGGGCTTGTGCTTGCCCTGCCTCTCGCTCTCCAAGATCCACTGCCAAACATTCTGAGAGCGGTCGGTGGAAACCATGGGAAGGCATGGTGAAGACACACCCTCATCGGAGGCCTTCGCTGGTCGTCTGGACAAAGTGCTGCAGCGACTGAAGCGTTAAACATGTAGCCATTAGGTATTTTAAATAGCAAAACACAAAGACAGATAGGAGCGGTAGCTAGGATGCTGCACTCACGCAGGTGTGAAGTCGGAGTAATTGGCGCCCCCTTGAGGGCAGAGGCACTGCACGCGCTGAGCCGCTTCGGTCTCAATCTGCTCCTTAGTTTTGGGTCCAGCATGGTGATGGTGGATGTAGTGGTGGTGGATGTGCTTCGTGGACTGCCTGCCTGCCATCAGAACCTTAGCAGACCCTTGATAAGCACCGAAAAGAGTCGCATGGCCAGTGGACACCAGAACGCCGGTCTGCTCCGGGGAGCGGGAACGTGGCGAGTGGCGGACGACGCCAGGCGACTGGCAGCCGGGCGTCTTCAAGACACGGGAAAGGTGCTCGTCTAAGATGGCCTGGGGGTCTTCCTCACATTGGCTTGCGGATGGCAGCAGGGGGTTATGAAGGGAGCTGCTGCTGCTCAGGTCGTTGCTTTCCTCCCTTTCGTCCTCCTGCAACCCAAAAAGAAACGGCGATTAACAAAACAATAATCACATATTGTTGAAGAACTTCTCTGTCAGCTTCCCATCGACTTCTCTCAGTCGTCCTGTGAAGTCAGAGAGAGCAAATGCCTGAATAACTTGATGTGAGTTTTCTCCTTTGCTGCACTGTTATCTTCCCTAACAGGCTTTGGGTGCGCTTCATCTATAATGCAGAATCTGCCTGTGCTTCACAAAGAAACTGGCACTACACATATTCAGCAAATGTGCCACTGGAGAGTAACTAAGTGCTATTTGAAGGCACTTAAAGTGTGTCTAGAAACATAAGTTTGAAAGTTCCTCCTTCCAAATGAAATAGGAGAGAACACAAAGGAAAAGTGAAGAAGCAGCTAAATCCAGACAAACTTTGCAATCCCATGGCGCATACCCTGTTCTTCGTCATGCTAAAGCTGGCGTAAAGGCATTTGTACTGAAGTTTAGAACTGCTGCCTGAAATTAATTGGATCCAAGTTGGAATTTACAAAGTGGGAGGCATGCTTTAAGTAGCTGTTAAGACTATTTTTGAGGAGGCATAGCGCCTGGCAGAAATATTCACACTCCTTAAACGTTCCACATTTTTTGTTGTTTCACCGGATGCGGTTCGCACATGGAAGGATGTGTTCTGGTCAGATGAGGCTAAAGTTTAACTTTTTGACAAACGTATGAAACACTGTGCAGTAGAGAAATACGTCCAGCTCAGCAACCCACTGAAAAACACGGAGGTGGCCCAAATGTGGCTTCAATGCAACTCTTAGAATGGCCCAGTCAAAGTCCAGGCCTAAATCTAATTGATAATCTGTGAACAGACTTGAAAAATGGATATTTGCAAACACTATGCAACCAGCCTCATCGGCCTTAGCTGTATTTTTCAAGTAAGAATGGTCAAACCTTACTCTGTATAAATGAAATTCGGAAGCAACATATATGACTGTAAAGTCGATTTTGTGCTGGTTTGTCAAATAAAGATCACTAAAATAAAAAAATGAGAGAAGGTAACACTTCTGGAAAAGCTCTGTATTTGTAAATGCTCACCTCCTGGATTTGCTGCAGCCTCTCCTCCAGAGAGCTCATCGTGTCCTGCTCACGCTTCAGCTTCTCCAGTTTGGCGATGAGTTGGGCAGCAAAAGCTGAGGGCTCGACTGGGGTCATCTCCTTAGGCAGCCGGTGTGTCCTCTGCAGGGTAAACAACACAGGGAGGGGAGGAACACTTTAACAAGTGTGCAAGTGTGGCTACTTGGTGTTTCAGATGGATGCAATACGGTGCATTAATCCATTGCCCTTGCCCTAATCCTATCTCGTTCCAAAAAGCCTGTTACTTTTCAAAAAAAAAAAAGGGACCTAATACACACGCCCTTGCCCTCAAGCTAACCTGAACCTTTCTTGCTGCCCATCCCGTCCCAGATCTTCTCATGCCCAGTGCCCTTGGCGGTGCCAAGCTGCTGAGTGAGGGGAAAAGACGGGGGTAGCAATAGCGGGGTAGCAGTTGGTCTCGCTCGGAGGGGAGGCCCCCTGCCTGTACCCTCTGTAGCCCGACCAAACCATCAGCGAGGCAGCCTCTGAAGTCAGCACACTTCAAAGGGCCCTTGTCAAACATCAAACGCACACTAGGGGTGGGAGGGACATGCGGCTTTAAATCTCCGAATAAAAGCCAGATATCGACGGAGAAGAGAGCGAGTGTGTGAGGAGAGGGGGGCGAGGGGGGGGGTGACAAAATTAACAGCATGAAGGGAGAGGAAGAAGATTGAGATGTGTGTGTTTGTGGAGTGGCATTGGTGGCAAAGATGGGAGGAGAGAGAGTAAGAAGACAGAGGAGTCAAATACTGGGAAGATCTGAAGGAAAGTAGTAATTTATTTCCAGGCTGCATGCAGGGCAGCTCAGAGGTACTCTAGTCACATTATCCTCCTTTTTCTTTAACTATATGCGCTGGCTTCTCTTTCTCCATTTCATACTATTTTTTTGTTATTTGGCACACTGGCTTTCTTGATTTTGACTTTTTTTTTTTGTTGCTTCTCTCATCTCTTTGTAGACACGATAAAGGCAAGAAGAAAAAAGGCAAGCGGAGCTGCTGGCAAAGGAGCGCCAGCCCTGCACGGGGCCCCCGCTGCCTGGGGCTGGTGCATCATGGGAGACAGAGCCATCTCCAAATCAGGAGGGAGACATTAAAGAAGAGCAAGTGGAAAAGAAAGAAACAGAGAGAGAGAAGGATAGACTGAGAGAAAACTGGGAAAAACAAAAAAAAAGTGCATCCACAAACACACACACGCACACAAACACATTTCCTCCACAAACACATACCTGAGTTTGGATGTGGAAACAAAAGAAATGTGTGTTTACTTTCCTCCTTCCTAATCTGTGTAAACCTGTTTTCACCCAGTTCTTTAAACCATCTTGCAGCAAGTTCAGCAGGTCAGAAAATATCTCAAATATTTTTACACTGTCTGGTCCACACACACACAAAAAAATAAATTAAACCAAATACACGATCTTGAGGAATTCCTGGTCTCTAATCTGATATCATGACGATTGTTGACATGTAGTTATGGAGACAGAAAGATCTCAACTATTTCCATTACAACAGCCACAGAAGCAACTGAGATAGAAACATAGCAGAGACATTTAGACATTAAAGTATGCAAAGATATTTATTTTAAGGATTTTCTTTTTTTTAAATATACAAGGAATTGAATTTGTCATACTCTGAAAAGAAGCTGAAACTCAGAATGTAGATTCTAACAATGACGAACTTACAGGAAAGTGGGGTAGCGTAACTTGGCCATTGATCTTAATGTTACGATGCATCTCTCGCTGCAGCTGCTTCTTGCTGCACATCTTGTAAGGAGGGATTCCATCTCTGCAACAGAAGCAAAAGATACCAACCGTTTAATGTTGTAAAAAGCAACTAAAATACAATAATAACCGATTTATTTTTGTAATATGCTGATCACTGTATCACAATAGCCCTGCAACAACTGAGCTAATGTTTTCTTATTTATTTAAAACACCATAAAAGAATACATAACAACAGCCAATGTTTACTTTCATAATGTTGCTGTCTGTGGTTTCGGGATGGGGTACCATGGGGTATTTGTCCCGTCACTAACAGTGAAAGTGATGCAGCAAAAGATTGGAGCAGAGAAGCAATTACTATTAGCAATAATCGTAACATTGATGCCAGATATTATTATCATCCCAGACTTTCATGTCTATGAATATTTAGTGCAGAGTTTAAATGTTCAACCCTTTAGTGTCCTTTATGCATGATGGTTGGTGTTGTTAGCATAGCTAGCATTAGTCAAATACCAGCCTCCATATTCGTTTCAGGATTCAGACCCTTATCTTTACTGAGGTTTTCAAAAGTTCCGTCTCAAACAAGTTTCATTACAAAGTAATTTCATTACAACTTTGCTGTCCAGCTTACTGTAATCAGATTTAGTAATCTATTGCTCTTGGCCTGCTCTCTCACAGCCTGAATGAATGACAGGCGTGTTGCTTCATGGAGAGAACATGGTTTGATTTAAAATAGCTTCTTAAATCTCAGTCTTTACTGTCATTTAATACCTCACTGATACCGAAAATAATAACTGAGTCTTCACTCAGTAACAGCTTCCTCAACACAACAAAGAGTGTGTCCCAAAGTGTGGGGCGCGGCCCCCTAGAGGGGGCGCAGTGCCATTGCGGGGAGGAGGGGGGAGCAGTACGGACGAATGAAAACAAGAAACATTTACACAAAAGTGTTTCACTGTAACGATGGCTTGTAGTGCGTTTTGTTGCAACCTGAAGTGTGAAACAAACTTCAGTGGAGTTTTAAAACAAAATGTGTGTACAGGTTTATGACTGGTTGAACGATGTGTGTGCCCAGTTGATTTTCCTTTTCTATTTTGAGGGGTATTTTATTGTAATCTATAGGGGGGCCCAGAAAATCTCTGGGAACCACTGCATTGACTGATCTGAAAATATTCACATTTTCGAGTTTCAAACTGGCCAACGGACAGGACGTCATCAAAATGCATGAAAAGCAGAGGACTTTTCAGTGCATCTCAGACATTCATACAACCAAACACTCAGGCAGCTCTTAAAAGTCAAGATAAAGACTGAAACGCATAACAAAACATAAAAGAAAATATGAGTTAAAGACAGCCTTTCTGATATATCTACCTGTTATTCAAACTGATGGGGGAAAAAAAGTGTAGCTTTCAGTATCTGGTTAGTTCGGAGCTACAAAAGACTAAAGCAGCGTGCCAAATGGTACTCAGGTTCTTTTTGCTATACAGCTATAGCTGCTCATCTCGCTAGATGAAACAGAGATGTTTAGCAAGCAACACTAAAACTCTCTGGACAATTAAGAATTTATTCTGGGAATCTAATCCTCCAATTCTGTCTGCCGGCTTCCTCCAGTCAGCTGCCACTTACTCTCGGCCAATTATTGCGGCCGCTTTGGCCGCTCAGAAGTGTCTGACCTAGCCCAATCGCTACTTTTTTTTCTGCTGCCTCTTTGAAATCTCACACTCATGCACATATGCACCCACTGCCATCTTCGTTTGGCAAGCGCTCCGCAGCGAGCCTCTGATCTCGGCAACATCAAAAGGCTGGTTTGTAAGATAAGGTAATGTTTGAAGTTGGTGCAGCAGCATTCCCCAGCGTCCAAGTAAATCCATAAATAAGATATAAGCAAAAAGAGAAAAAAAAAAAAAAAATCCCACCCTTCCACCATCACTACCACCACCCTTTCTCCTCTTTCTAAAATCCATCTCTTTTTGTTCTTTTTCTGGGAAATTACAATTCAAATTTGCTGACCGTCTTTTAACTGCTAATCAAGCTGTCCTCTGGAATGAAAAGGAGGCAAGGATGTGATAAAGAACACGACTTTGACAAGTGATGCTGCTCCGCAGTTAGCGCATTTGTTTCATCTGAGGACCTTTATCACATTCAACACCAGAGAGATTTGATCATGGACACAAGGTTGGCAATGTGACCAATGTTGAGTCTTCTACCTCAAATTCAACGACAACCAGAGACAACAAGCCCTAAGCCCTGAAAAAGGAACAGGAAGTAGCTATGGGAAACTCAACCTGAACTCCAAAGTTAGCAGCAAACAAAGCTTACCAACTCCTCCCTGACCGACTTCACTATGTATCAAAACATCCCAGAGCCTGTGACTGGACAGCAAGAGAAAGGTTTCCTGGCCCTCACTTTTATGGGGATCTCCTATTCAGCGGTGCAAGTCATTTTCAAAGCAGCTAGCCACCCTCTTATCCTGCTAAGCTCCCCTCACCTAACAATAGGCTGAAAGCGATTCGGTTAAGCCCTTTATACTCCGTGCACTTTATTTTCTCACTCCCTTGCACTTGGGAGCCTCGCCACTCTTGCTTACAACTCTGGAAGATGGAGGAGAGAAGCTGCGTGGGTAAACTCGACTGATCAGGAGGGGAAAGGGAGGAGACGGGGGCGGGGGCTCCTTACGTCTTGCCCCGGGGTCTAGAAATGAGTAGCCCCCGTGAAAGCCTCGCAGACACATGATCTCAGCGCACTGCAGAGGCCGGTGGCAGGAAACCGACCCACCATGTGAGTAAGCCGCCTTTCATTTGGTGCCAACATTTTTTCAATGAGTTTGTCTTGAGACCCGAATGGACAACTCCCCCCACACCTCTCTTCACTCTTCTTACTCCTGCAGGTCTTCAAAAGGAAAAAGCGATTAGATAATATGGAAAAAAAAAAGGAAGAAAAAAGTCTGGTGGCAGAAGGGTGGGCGGGATGAATACATATCAACATTGAGGAAATGAAGCAACGCCCCCACCCACATCAGGATGTCTTTTTTTTTTTTTTTTCCTTGTTCCAGCCTGCAACACATCAGAATAAACTTCAAAAGGCCTTCAGACGTAATGACTTTCCCAGAGTTATCTCCCCTGAGGCCATAGTAACAACTGCACATTAATAGAATTACCTGGAGTCAATCACAGAGGATAATTAAAATACATTACACACCATTATTCTTCGGCAACGCGGTCCCCCGGCCCCAAGAAAAAGCTAAACCTGTTGGATTACAAAGCCAAATATTTTTCTTTACACCCCTGGACTTTTTCCTGGAAAGGTGTTGACTGACTTCTGGCCGGGGCTCATTCAGATACGATGGAAGTAATAAATTGCACAGAGCTCTGGCTGCGATCGGCTGCGTAGAAACGAGCCTCCCGAAAACGCTTCCAGTTTCATCATTTTAGGACCTGCATAAACGCTCAACACTTACACGCTACTGTCAGTCATCGACAGAGAGTCGTCTGTGGCGGCGTCGCTGGAGATCTCGCTGTCGTTGGCACTGGTGGCGGGGGCGAAAATGTAGCCGGAGTTGATGAAGTACGGGCTGGCGGGGTCTCCTCGTCGATGGGACCTGAGAGAGATCCAAAGATGCGTTTTTAACGTGGGTTTCCAATAAAATGCAGGTGTAAAGGGTCTCAACAGATCTTTCTCTTCAAAATTACACACACCACTTCTACGGATTCACCAGAAGAAACTGGACGGCGCAGAAAGATGACTGATGAGTCGAGAGCTGACAATGTCTTTATTACTTATTAAATACAATAAAACCCAAAACTCCAACCAGGTTTTGGTCAGTAAAAACATCAACTAGAATATAATTTACTACAATCAAAATCAAAGAGCAGGTGTAACATTTTGTTTCTCTTTTTGTGCAGTAGTACTCAAGAGAAAGGAAAAAGACCAGAACCAGTACAAATTGGGATCAGAAAGTCAGACCTCAAAGAAAACAAAGAGGAAATTGATTTCAGGCAGTAAACGCTTGTTCTCTATCTGTTTTTATAACATTTGAGGAATATGAGTAAAACTCATTTGCCTAGTTTGGTTTTATTTTCTGGATGTTCCACAAATTCTCAAGTTGCCTGCATTTTAAGTGAAAGTTTTCTTGTTTTTGGCCTACAGACTAAGTCAAATCAGCTCTGAATAAAAGTGTAACGCGCCTAAATTTGATCCTCATCTAGACGGGATTTCCTCAGGTAAATTTAAATCTTTTAAAGTGAATCTTGGACCTTTGCTTACATGCTCTATTTTCATGAAAAAAAGTTAATGTTGTGGTAAATCAAATGAAAACCTTCTCATTTATATACAAGTCAGTGTAAAATGCACTTTTTCCTTAAATTTCTTTTCTAGACCACTGCTTCCCAAAGTTGGAGCAAAACGGATCGTGAGAAGAATAAAATTTTATCATAAGATCGTTATTTTCAAGTAGGCAAGAGTAACCATGCTGGCTGCTACTGGTGTTTCAGGTGTCACTGCACTCCTGTTTAATTGACGCAGTTTGTATATTCTATTATTGGGGATCAGATGTCTCTTCTGCTGTTCTTAAGTGGGTCAAAAGCCGAACAGTTTGGAAACCAGAGCTCTAGAGAGCAGAAACTCAAACATGATTTCACTCCACTTCCTTTTTCTCCATATTCATCCACGTGAAAAATAACCAAAGCAAATGTCATAATCTCCAGACTTCAAGACAGAGAAGGAAGGGTGAGTTGACACAGTTTGTTTGCCCTTTCCTGCTCCTGTTGGTGTGAAGTCAAACAGCTCTGCGCTTGTTTTGCTGATGTCCTCTGCAGATTTCTGTAATTAGAGCGGCGAGTGCGAGAGGTGTCCAGGAGGAATGTGGCATCAGCGTTATTCTACAGGTTGTTGTTCACTTTCATGTTCTTCCTCTCTAGCATGTAAGGACCGCAGCCTGTTGTTGGGCCCAGACTCCTGATCTCTCCCACTTTCACCTTCCTGACGAATTTACTCCTCCATCTCTCTCAGCCAGTCTGCCCCCCCTTGCCACTTCTTGCCTGCCTTCCTTTCTAAAGTCTCTCTGTCTCTTTGCTCTCTATCCTGCTGTGTTGCATTCCTGCTCCAGGAGTGAAGGGGTGGACAGGGAAGGGGGAACTTGAGCTTTAGAGAGAGAGTGAGAAGGAGAGAGGGAAAAAGGGGGAAGGAGGGCCCCTTTCTTTATGAGAATGCCTTCTGCCGGGAGAGCTGAGGAGAACCCCAGCATGACTAAAGCCGTAGGCCCCAAGCACAAATCTGACCTTTGGAGGGTCCACGCAAAGAGTCAGGTATTTAGCACAGCTGGGCTCACTGCACACCCCCTTCCCCAACTCCCCATCTTTCTTTTCTTTCTTTCATGACCCCCCCCCACCCTTCCTGTTTTCTCCCTCTTCCCCTCCTCTTGTCTTTCTGTCTCCTTCCAAAGCATGCTTAGTCTCTGTCAGACAGATTTTTTCCCCCCTCTTTCTTACAGAAGAGATAAAAGCGCAGGACAGAAATGAAAGAGGAGGGAAAACACTGATGCACATAAATCCATGGCGGCGCGGGATCTGCGGTCGGAGCGGCGGAACTGAGACGAGGATGTTTTGTCGTGCCATTCCGCCGCTTTGGAGTCTGGGAGTGTTGGAGGTCCCTCCGAAAAGTGACGAGAGTAGTCTGTGCAGTTGCAAAATTAGTTCCACATGTTTGAGATGGAAATTGGTTGACCCACAGAGATGGTGAGGGGCAGTGGGAAAGGGGGACGAAAGGGTGAAAGGACGGTCTCTCTTTCTCTCTCCCTCCCGCTATTCTTTTTAGAGAGGAAAAAACAAGAACGCAGGAGATCACACCAGGAAAGCAGGATATGCCCACATGTCAACAAACCCTGCACTTATTGGTTCCCCCGCTCTCCACATGGCCACTTCCAAGCAAATGAGCAACTGTTGTTATCTCACATCTGCTCCCATGAAGGGCAAAAAACTCTCAGGGGACAAACTGGAGTCAAGTTATTACACTCAAACACCATTATTACACCACTTTATATATATATATATATATATATACTTTTGCACTATGTATGTGCCAGTGAGGGATTCCCACAGTGTGATAACCTTGAGTAAAAACAAAAAAAAAAATTATGTTTTAGTTTCAAAACAAAAATGTACAACATGATCTGACTGCTTTTTTTCCCCAACAGCTTCACGTTTTCAAATTGGTTCTAGCTAGAAATACGAAAGAAGATGTAGCAGCCGTGCACCAGCTGACCAGCAGTGTGCAGCAACAGTTTGCTGAGGCACAGCGCTACATAGTTCATTCATTCATCTCACTGAACCTTAGAAACGGTTCCCAGAGAAAATTCCAGCAGTTTTAAAGCTGCAACTTGTTTTAAAATCTGGTTAGAGCTACAAATTCAGATTAAAACTTTTTTCAAAGTCCTACTGGAAACACATCAGCAGGAATTAGCTACGCCCATTTTCATACCAAAGAGCCTGTTAAATACTTTAAAGCACCTGAAGTGGTCATTTGTGGAAGTACTATTAGAACAGGAAGCCTTCCTTTAGCCAGCAACAGGTGGGGCAAGGGCAGCACTGCACTACTCTATGCTCTATTCAGTCGGCTAAAACTTCAGCCTCTCCAGCACTGTGGTATCTCAAACTAAAGCTGGACTTTTCAAAACGTCAGCATACCTTTTTACCAGTAACAAACCCATTTGACATGAAGGGTACAAATGATCTACAAACTTGGCGTTTTCTAGCCACACAAGAGTATAAAGCAGTGACTGCCTTCAGATAAGACAGATTTGTTTGGTCGAATAAGGAAGAAACAAGTTCTTGAATTTCCTTTGATGAAGCCTCATGCACCCAATCCAAGTTATGGAAAATCTTCTTGGCTTGAAAAGATTGCAGCTGTTGGACAATGTGTGGGATGACTTCTTAAGATAAAACGCAAATGCTTTCCACACAGCTCTGCTTTCATCTCAGACCAAAAGAGCGATATCTGCAAAAGTTAGGGTTCTTTTGCTCTTTTTTTCTTTCTTAAACTCTGTGTTTGAATTTCCAGACATTAAGTAGATTCTGTGGCAGTAAACAAAATTTATGAAGGCTCAGAGAGGGCAGATTTTATATATATATATATATATATATATATATATATATATATATATATATATATATATATATATAAAAATATCATCGCACTGCTTGATGTAGCTGTAACAGTCATGAGGTTTTGGTGTCTGAATTCATTCCTGAACCGGAGGAACGGTTTCAAAGCACAGGAAACTTGAGCACACCAGCAGAGGGCTGCCTGCAAGACACCATTTACTTAAAAGGAACGCTCAGATGCATTGATGTTCTGCACCCATCCCCGCCCCCTCCACCCCTCCAACCTCTTGACTAACTGCAAGGCAGGAGGGCACAAATATACAGGCATGTTCCTCTGAGACCCTTTGATCATGTGGCTTTAACTCTCTCCCCTCAATCATTTGTGAAATAACTAAAAATGCACCAATCCGGTCGTCCCTCAGAATCAGCCAATTTTCCCCTGCGCTGCTCTGACCGGTTAAAGGCAGGTCAGATGCATCAGGACTAATAATTCCCGTCATTTCTAGTCCAACCAGCGGCTACTTTGAGCACTTTTAAGCTGAACAAAATTCTGATAAAGAAGGTTGCATGTGCTTTGAGCCAAAAGCCGCGATGCTTTTCTAGTTTGTGAAAGGTGAGCAGTTTGTGGAATGCAAAGGTTACCTGTAGGTCTTCTCCAGCACTTCAGCTGCTGTCCGGATAGTAGCAGTGGCCCTCAGGTTCTTCGCAGACAGTCCCACCACAGACCCCAAAGCTTTCGCCTTCAGGTCACTGCAACTCCACTCCTCTTCCTCCATGAGAGGAGGAAGATATCCGCACATCAGCTTGAGGCTGCCCAGCCCGCCGTGGTTCATGTAGGCGGCGTTCTCGCAGCCAGTGCGCACGTATTCGAGGTATATGTCAGAGGTCAGGAACATCTGGTACGCGTTCTCCTCCATGTGGGACTGGATCTCCGTCTGCGCCTGGTCGAACATGGCCGAGTCTATCTGCTGCTTCTTGATACTATCCCTTATGAAGGTCTTGGTGGCCGGTTTCAGCTGCTTCGCCACCACGCTGTTGTTCTCGATGTACCGCTTGAAGATAACTTTGGCAACTCGCAGCGTTTTGGTATCCTTTAAGTCCATCTGCCGGAAGCCGTTGCAGGCGAACCAGAAGTCCAGCGCGTCGACGCAGCGCTCCCGCTCCAAGAAGGTCCTGAACAGGTGAGCGCCGTCCAGGTCGCCGAGGAGGAAATGCAGAGACTTGGTCCACCGAACGAGCGGCGAGTCCGGGGACGCGCTGCCCTCCGGCTCCCCGAGTCCATCCTCGTTCCTCCGCGGCATGGAGCCGACAAGAGCGACGGCGGCGGCGGCGGCAGCGTCGGTGGGGAGATCTTTAACTTTACTCTGGGCTCTCATTTTGCCAGATCTGCTCGGGTTGTAGCATGACGCCTCTCCCTCCTCCCCCGGCACCGGAGGACGGGGAGCATCTTCTCGGAAGCTACCGCTGATGTGCTCCGTGAGCGCCCTGCTCATGGCTCCGGCTGCCTGTGTGAGAGTGCCGCCGTGGTGCCTCCGCTCCAGCTTCCAAAGCTCCCCCCACCCCCCACCTCCCAAAAAAAAAAAAAAAAAAAAAAAAAAAAAAAAAAAAAACCATAAAAAAAAAAAAAAAAAGAGAGAAAAGAAAGAAAAAGACAGAAAGAAAGAAAAACTAAGGGTTCACAGATAAAGGGGGGAAAAATGAAAGCCCTTTTTTTTCCTCCCTGGTTTGATTTATCTATTTATAACCTAAATGAGAGATCAACTGCAGCACCACATTCTCGTCGTGCATTGATCTGCCACATCAAAAACCGCTTCGGCGGAATAATCATCTCGCACACGGCAACTCTCCTCACAGAATCGCACGCTATAGCGGCTTACACGTGTTCTCCTAACGAGTCCGTGTCACAGGCTTCAACTCCAATTAATTCCCAATCACACACGACCACTCACTTCCACTTGTCCGCACAGGCTCCCCCCTGTACGCGCCCGCCGCGGCGAACTTGAGCGGAGACGTTGTCTCTCCACCGTGCGTGATTATTATCAATCAGAGCGGGAGATTACAACATGCTCTTTAGTTGTTTTTTTTTTACAGTCCGGAGACGTGTCTGAGCTACCAACGATTCTGAGGAAGAAGATGAAGAAGGTGGAGGAGGAGGAGAAGGAGGGAGGGAAACGCTGAGCGAAAGCTTGGAGAGCGCAGCCACAAGGACAAGTGGAAACGGATGGCGAAGTAACGCACCAAACAGCATGTAAACAAGAAAAAAAGGGGAAAAAAAAGAAAATGTGACATACCATGGCAGAGTAGATCGGAATAAAGCCCGTGAAAAAGTGAAGAAAAACAAAAAGTTGAGCTCTTAGTCCATTTTTTTTTTAAATCAGTCCAAAACTCTCCCGAGTGGTTATATAGTCCCCCAATAAGAGAAGAGAAATCGGCGTCGGGCGGACGTATCTCCGCCGCGCCACATGCACGTCAGGGAAGCGCTGGTGGTTTAACGCGCTCAGTCCCATTCAACAACTGACCTCAGAGGAGGCAGGCTCTGCGCCTATGTAGATCGCTGGGGGTGTCAAAAATCTGAAAGAGGGTGGAGAAGAAGAGGGGTCACACGTTTTTTTTTTTTTTCTTTAAACCCGGTCAAAAGAAGAAGCAACACCGCCCGACAAACACTCGTTTTGTTTTTTGTTTTTTTTATATATCTTAGCCACACATTCATACATTCACGCGCTCCCTCTCGCTCCTCATCGAAAGCTCGCGCGCACACACGCGCGCGAGCTTCTTATCTATCACACCGTATTTCTCGCCCACAAACAAGGAACACAGCCCACATTTCTCAACTTCAAAGCTGAGGAGCAGCACATCAAAGCGGCCGAGAGAGAGGGGGCCTCTGGAACAGCTTCCCCACACAACTCACCGTCCATGTTGCCGCTCTGATTAGGAAAAACGTAAAAGTGAAGTAAATACGGTCCCAAACAGGCGGTCTTGGCTTCGCTGCCCGTCCTGTCGCTCGCGTCCCAGAAGTTTTAATTCAGTCGCAAATGAAATAGAGCCGTGTGTTGGTCCCCGTCTGTCCCTCTCTTGTCTACCGCAGGTAGGTGTTTGGAGAAGTCATGGCAGGCGGTTGAAATCCTCCCGGCTGTTTCTACACCAACTGGGCTAAAGGTTTAAGTGCGGACTTCAAAGTGAAGAACCGCTGGCCTGGTCCCGGAAGAGACGTAAAAAACAATAAGAAAATGCTGCGTCCAGTCTTCGCAATTAGAAGCGAAATAAAGCGAAAAATGAACCACCGGGGGGCGAAATAATAACGCTCAGCACATGATTAATATATTCAACTGTTTTCCGGGCAAAATGTCTACTGTCAAGCGTCACAAGTGAGGCGTTTGTTAAACTCTTACACACAGGGAAGGACTCAGTTGTCTGCCAGGACCTTATCAAAGAAAGCAATCTTGAGCCAACTCCCCGAGGCTTTGGAGCTTCAGAAGTATTTGATCCACCGCGCCGTACTATTATTCTCACTGTCTTTCTGTTACAACACAAAGTTTCAACAGCGACACAAAGCAAACAAAAGCAAACGGTGTGTTGACTGCGACCTCCTTAAGTGACAGGAGAAGGGTCAGCCGAGGCATTTAGTTTTTTACAATGGTGTCCCTTTCTGTAGCTTTTCTTATTTCTTATCATCATGACCTACCTAATTAAAACTTTTCCGATATATGTTTTTATTGTACAGTAGCGGTTCTTGAATGAATGGTGCCCTGGGCAAGAGCCCCTCCTTATAGATCCCTATTGCAGCCCATGCTGCTTAAAGCTGCAGCTTATCAGAACAGCAAGGAACTAAAGAAATGTTGTCCTCTGTGTATAAGAGGGTTTTCAGTCGAGATGGACAAGGTCAATATGTAAACGCTGCAAAACCATTTTTGAATAGCTTTGACTTTTTTTTTTTTTTCATTCGTCTCCAGTTAATTAATGGCAAAAAAACCCAAAAACCCAACAACAACAAAAAAACTGTGTTGAAAATCTCTTTCTCAGCAATAACTTGTTTGGGACTGGTTGTAAGTTTGGTGTCGGTCCAATCAAACTTATGTGACGTTCAAGCGAGTTGAAGCCGAGTGGCGGATGATTCATTTCAGTGAAATACTGTGTTTTTGTTCCCTACGTTTTCACATGGCAGAATTGCCTGAACTGCAGCGGGAAAATAAACATGGTAATATAAAGGGGTCATTAGTTGAGCTGAGTTCTGCTTTGGGCTTTCATGTGGCCTCGGACCTTGGCACTGGCGCACACAATGATTCGAAACTTATTCTTTAACTTTTGGGCCCGCTTTAATAATCCTGTGGAGTGAAACTGTCAAATAATTTACATATTAGTCACAGGATTTTAGCCACAAAGATGTGAGTGTAACACACTCGCCAGTTCCACATTCAGGGGAAAATGGCACAGCATGACATTTTGATTGAAATTGGACACAGAGCAAAGGCAAAGAGCTGTTCTCTAGTCTTTTAATTCACATGACTTCCCTAATGTCATTGTGACAGAATCTTAAAGAGTGGGTTAGACAGTGATCCAATCCCATGGTACTTCAAAGGCTATATTGTCCCTTTGATGTTGAAAATCAACTTTAAAGGAGGATATAATTATATAAGTCAGCGGATTCAAATTCACAAAACTCCCATGATGGTACAGGACAGGACAGCTAATGAAATCCAGCTTCTCTGAGGTCACTAAAAGATGATTAATTCATGCTGAGCTTTAGGAAGCTGGGAAAGAAACATAATGCAGAAACAACAAGGTGTTAAATTTGTGTGAAATATTTGCCCCTTAATTCATATATATTTTAGCAATAGCTAAAATATCTATATATTTTAGTTATTGTTGGTCTTTGGATGATTGTAGTGTATCTGTCCAACTTCATATATACTTTGTGAAGTACATCCTGAAGAATCACTTCATATATTTGTTTGTCATCAAAGCAACATGAGAAGATTATTTGTTTGATTAGCTTGATGTAAACAACATGTTTTCCACAAACCAGTTAGGTCCACCATCCATGCACCCGCAGTGCCTCGTGTACTATTCCCACCACAATCGTTCCAGTCAACACCAGAGGGAAGAAGGAGGAAATAAAAGTCTAATTACTTAACAGTCAGAAAGACAAATGTTGCCCCATGCCCATTCCGCACGATCGCATATGCAAAATAGATGGAAACGAACAAACAAGGGCTTCATTTTGTTTAACAAAGTGTGGCATGCATTTGAAATAAATCCCCTTTACTGGTCCCTAATAAAACACAATGTGGATGTAACTTGTCAAAATCTAAAAAAAAAAAAAAAACATTCAACGGCGTAGAAACATTTTCAGTCAACTACTGTGCCGTAGATGCTCCCTCCTTCTTCTTTTTCTAATTGTTGCGAGATGCTGAGCCCAAGAGACCACACCTGTTGACCGCGGAGAGGGAGCGCTCTTGTGTTGAGCGGCAACAAAAGTGCGAGGTTGCTCTAAACTATCCGCAAGAAACTCCTTTTTGAAGTTGACCTCGCCCTGACCCCTTTGTAAGGACTCCAACCAACTCGCTGGGGGGAATCCAAGTGCACTAAAAGCACAATACAGGAACAAAAGTGCTGCCACCGACAGGCTATGAAGCCCCCCCAACCCAATAAAACAGGGTGACCTCAAGGCTAATTGAGAGCTCGTGATCTGGGAGAAATTAAAGGCATCTGGTAGGGCCACCGCAAATTGGAAATGAAACTCGTCTTTAATTAGAGCCTCTCTTACACGGCGAGGGGGAAAAACGTTCATTTCGCTCCTGTCAGCAGAGGTGTCATCAGGACGCACAGAAATAGACAAGGGGAGTTAAATGATGGCACTGGAATGGAGGAGATGATTTGTTTGAAAGAAATCGTCTTCCCTCCTTTTTTTTTGTTGTTTGTTTCTCTCTCCGTTTCCTTTTTGGCGACGTCGCTGCCGAACTGCGGAAGTCTTTGATGGTGCATCATTAGTTGCATCAGTCAAACGTAAGGCCCGCATTCAACCCCCTTTTTGTCACTTTTTCACAAGAACCTTTGGATTTTGCATCACATCGCAGCCAACAGCCTGTGTTCCCACATCGCGGACAATAAATCCCATACAGCTCGTGTTCTTTTGGGGGATTTTTTTTTTTTTTTTTTTAAATCACTCTTTGCGCTTCACAAAATCCCCATACTTGCACTGAAATAGCACAGGAAAAAAAAATAGAAAGAAACACAGACGAAAGGGTGGATAATTGCAAATAACCCAAAATTTGAATGTTCAAAGGCTGCGGAGGGTTGGAGTGATAATTTTGGCTGAAGCATCGCCATAAACACTAATAAAATTAAGTGCATCGGTGGGGATGAGGGGGGCGTGGCCAGGCGTCCCTTTGAACAGACCCTGTGATCAGTTCCCCCTCTCAATTAGCGTATTGTCCACTTCTCCTTTCAGCTGGGAGGGAGGGGGCAGTCTCCCCCCCCCAGCTTCCCTTTGAAGTGATTATCCCTTTATCTCAAGCCTGAGCGAAGAATATCTTGGGGGACAATGGCAAATTAAAGCCCATATGGAGAGAAGCGTGAATGTCTGTTTTGTAGGCTCTGAGAGAAACGGCAAAAAGGAGAGAAATAAACAGGGAAAGGAGGGAGGAAGGGAGGAAAAGCGTGGTAAACAGCATCGTTCCCCTTGCAGATGTCAACACGTTCCCAGGAAAAAAAAAAACAAAAAACGTAATTTAGAGCTGACACTTGTAGCAGAAAGAGAGAGTTTGTTGGAGAAGCTGAAGGGACTGCGAGGAAGAGCGATGGTGGGGGTGGTGGTGGTGAGGGCATCTATCTGCTCTGACAGATGGAGAAAGACAGAGGAGCAGGAACGGGGAGATAGAGGGATGAGTGTGGAGAAGTAAGAGGAGTGCAGTTGTCAGCAGAATCAGATGGCGGTCGGGCAGACGGGCTTGAAGGAGATACAATTAAAGTGTGGAGTTAAGACGGGCTTTGAAGTCGGACATGGTGCATAAGACCCTTAAAGTTTGAGAAGCCAGCCATTCATTGGCTTGTTACGGCCTGTTAGAGGAGCATTCCTCTTTAAAGACCCAATTTGACAAAAAAACAAACTCTAATGTCAACTTAAGGGAGAGTCTTAATAAATAACTGGTGAGGAGAAACAGGTGAAGTTGCCAGCCGATAGAAAAATGAGCAAAACGTCAGGGTCATCTTCTGAAGCTCGTTTGAGAGACACAATAATAAAACTGTGGGTGAGTGAATGTGTGAGCGCTGAGGATGAATAATCACTCTAACTCTCCCCCCCTCTCTTTTTTTCCCACTGCAATCCTGTTTATCGGTGGCTTAAAAGTTTAATAATGTGTAGAAACAATGGCTGTGATGCTTTGTCTAATCTGCCTTGGCTGCAACTCAAACTCCACCTCAAACGTGGGTAAATGTTTGCCAAGGCAGACAGACAGAGTCTGTGTGTGTCTGCCTTTCCAAGGTGTAATTCAGTTTGCACAGTTTAATAAACACCACTGGCATGCAAGGCTGGATCCTTGTGCTCTTCCAATATGTCTCGGTATATTTCACATTGCAACTTACAAGACATCGCTGATGTCCTTGGTAGCATCAGCACCGCATGGACCTTAATTCACAAACTCAAGCAAAAAAAATGTTCCACATGTCTCCAAAAACACATAAAATGAGTTATTCTGCATTGGATTTTATTAATCACATGTATTCAGCATGTTTAAGGAAGATTGAGTGTGTTTTGAAATAAATGAAAAAAAAAAAAACATTTCAAGATTAGGGCACACTATAAAATTCTGTTTTTTTTTGTTTTTTTTTTAATGGATGCTTAAACAAAAGTGAAATTGACAAGTCATATATAATAAAATGCAAAAAAAAAAAAAAAAAAACAAGAAACAAACCAAAACAAGTCTTTATAACTATTATGTGAAATCAAACATCAAACTACACAAAGCAGTTTCTGGTGAGGAATAAATTAGGAAACTCCCCACATTTATACCCACTTTAAATGCACATGATGGGAACATCATCACTTTAAAACTCAGCCACTTAGTTTGAACCAGATATTAATAGAGAAACATAAAATTGTCCCGCAGAAACGCCCGTTGGGACAAAATACCCGACATCGTCAGGAAAAACAGAAATTGCAGTGTCATTACCATGGTGTGAGCAAGTTATGTGGGACACAATCATGATGTTAAAGTAGAACATGTAATAATGATTAAATGTAAAGCCATGTTTTACCGCTGCTGGACTTTGAGCAATTACATTGCCTTTGTTTTAATGATCTTAGTGATTGCATTGAGCCTTTTTTCTCTTGTTCTTTTTAGATAAAAATCTTGATTGGACCTTTGTCTAAAAAAATAATACAAGTTAAAAAAAACAAAAAAAACATTTTATTTATGCAAACTAGGTTGTTAACACAAGCTGAAGCTGATAAACATTTTGGTTATTATAAATGTGGAGAAGTTAAATTATCTCACAAAGACAAAATGTGAAATATCCAGCCTACTTTTGCACAAATGATATTTTACTGACACATCTGGCAGTTATTACAAAATAAATCCAACCAAGTTGTCTTTTTCTGCTCTACTTCTGAAGTAGAACAGAAAAAGTCAAGAAGTTTAAGTACTTCTAATTACTGATCCATGACTTTCTCTTGCCTTCATGAAGAAATAGGCAACAACACTGCTATGGGGCTGTGTTGCAATTTATTTTAACACTATTAGCACTGAGCATGACAGTAAAAGAGGTCAAAAAATAAACTAAAATAATAATCCAAACTTCACTACAGCAAGGAACAGCATTATTTGGGTCAAAAGGTTTCAAAACTTCCTAGTTTTGTCTATCTATACCAGTGGTTCTTAACCTTTTTTGAGGTACTGAACCCACCAGTTTCATATGCACATTCACTGAACCTTCTTTCGTGATAAATAAAATATAATTTTTTTTCAATATTCAAGATCTACGTAGGTATATGCTTTTTTTCACTGGTGCACAAAATGAGTCATGCATGAACATCACCTTGCTCAAAGAACAAAACCAACACAGTGCATGAACTTTTTTTGTTAACAAACTGCCCTCTGTTAGGCTTAATGGAAGATTTGTGGTTTCATGTTTCTCCTCCAACCAGTCTGGAAATCCTTTTGGAGCCCACGGTATGAAGAACTTCTTTAAATACAAGAATGTTGTTATGATATATGGTTGCAAATCTTGTGACTTCAGGTAGAGTATTGGTACGTTTCTTCCCTATCTTTCAGCAGGATAATTGTCAAGAACATATTCCTACACCCAATATGTAGGGATATGTAGCAACATATTGCAGAATATGTAGAATATGTTTCTACATATTCCTACATATGTTCCTACATGTCAAACTTTCTTCGTGATGACTTCAGTCTCCTAATCTAAATCCTGCAGAAATCCCACCAGGTGAGCCGAGGAGGAAAGAGAGCAAAAGAGAGAAACCACAAGAGAGTTCAGGTGATTTATTGAGAGCTCTTGTGCAAAGAAGTATTGAGGACGGTTTATATTGCTCTGGAGGTTTCCACCTTGTTTTTAGCACAAGACTAAGTTTACTTTACTTTACTTTGGACAACATGGAGCACTTGGTGAATCAGTTGGTAGGGCAGCTACACCATGTGCCTTCCCATTCTTTCTTGACCCTATTTGTGTAATTATTGTACAATAAACCCCACCAGTGCCAATAAAATCCCTAAAACGTTATTGACAATATTGTTTCAGTGAATAAATAAGCTGAAAATGAAAAATCTCCCTTAACATTTTCAATGTAAGGATAGATGGCTGCTCTAAAACAACAGAAGAAGAACCAGTAATCTGATTTAACAAGTGGGTTTGATAGATTGCGGTAAGGACACGCTCAGATGGCAGACACAGCAGGATGGAGACAAATTACTTTTATAAACAGCCCTTTACTCTTCTCCACACTTCTTTACTTCCTTGTTCTTGTTCACATGTCACAAAGCAAACCAATCAAAAACTAGGCTGAGTGAACGGACAGATTACACCAGAGAAAATTCAAGAACTTTTAACTCCAACTTCAAAATCCGATTGGGCTACATTAAATGTCTAAATATGTAAACATCAACAGTGAGAACGTACACAATCACATTTATGCTTTTGTAAGTGCCAAACATATTTGAACAAGTTAAAAAATGCTAAGGATTAACTTCTGACCTCTACACTCACGTAACACAAAATAAGGCGACTGTTCGTCGAGCTCCTGCTTTAAGCGTCTATTTAAGACAGTAGTATACTGGGTTGTATTTATATAAAACATGCAATCAGTGCCAGGAAGACATGACTCATTTGAAAGAGATACCACAGAATTTTGTTTACACCTGAGACGAAAACATGCCACCGATGAAGGCTATAATCTGGATATTTCAAACCATGATTCTGACACTGCTGAATAAAAGAGATGGACAGAGTTCGGTAAAACATGTAATATTGTTAGTAGATGCTTTTTGGCGGCGTTCTTAAATACAAGAGGACAATAAATCAATAAATTTATGTTCACCGTCGGCATTATGGACGTCAGTTGTAGACTGTGCAATGCCAAAGCAAACAAACTCCGGCTAATCTGAGCAGCAAGTCAATGTATCATTATGACTGATTAATGAGTTCCACTCACTGGATGGTGCACGACGCCACTGTGTATATCTTTATATGATAGCAACGAGGAACAGAAAAAACACCATGAAACAAACTGAGAGGTGACAACGCTTCTTTGTCTGAAGAACAAGTGCTACAGACGGTCCTTGTGATATCAGCATATCCACACCCTGCCAGTTCGGTCACGCTCCGACTGCAAGCCATGAAGGATGCGTGGCGGTGTCGACACAAAGTCAGATTCCGTGAAACAAACCAAACAACCGACTGAGTACATTATTAATCAAATATTCCATTACCATCCTCACGGAAAACACTGGTCTGTGTTGTTACGTTCAACCCTGTTTTTTTTTTATTTTTTTATTCACATTCTGCCCCATTAAACACCAAGCTGCTTCCTGCTGCAGGATTTCACAGGATGTACCAACAGAAAAAGAGACAAAATAACTCAATCATCCCGTAACAATGTTTGGCACCTCTTGACCAGGTGAAGGACGATGATAAAAGCAACGAGACTATTAAGTTTAATTTTAAATTTAGATTCACGTTGTGTAGGGATACAGGATGTGACAAACATGCATTCACCCCTCACTCCTACTGTTGAATATTTAGCTGATGCCGCAGCAGCAGCATGTAGGGAAAAGAAGCCAGATAAAAGTCCAGGGTGGCAAAAAGAAGGCTGGGTTTTTTTTCTGCTCATAGGCAAGAAAAAGTTTGATTCGAAAATCTCAAATCTTGGATAAATTAGAGATAAGACTGTAAGCCAGGCCTTCTTGTCCAACATCAGTGTTTGACCTAGCAAATGAGCTTCTGGAAGAACGATCCAATGTCCCAGTGACACAAACTCTCACAGAAAACCTTCACAGAAGAGTTGAAGCAGTTTCAAAAGGATTTGATAAATTATACCAATTAAAAAATGGGATAGCACTTAGTTCCTCTGCCTTCTGTCATCTGAAGGCAGATGAGCTATTTGCTGTGCATGGTTCATACCTTTAGATTCAAATGGCAATGCCAACTGAAAGTTTTTTAAGGAAGCAGACCTTCCTTAAAAATGTCTGGTTGGGGCCAAACTGTATATATAAAAAAATAAACAGTACTGCATCATCCTGCATGGTAATGCTGAGTAATTTATGAGCTACACAATTACAATACCAAAGTAATCCCTGCAACACTGGTAGAATCTTGTGCTTTTTTACATATAATACAGTTGGAAAAGTACTGGATTCATGTTTAGTATAAGTAAATGCTGAATTTCAAAGGACACGAAGTCTACCGCAGCCCCATGATTCATACACTGGAGCATGGCTATCCTCTTAAAATATGGGGATTGCATAAACGTTCAATGAATCCCAAATGTGAAAGTAACATGTCTTTGTTTATTTACTCAGTAAAGTAAACTCTCCCACCCAAACTGCAAACGTAGAGTCAAAAGGACCAAACAACTCAAAACTCCTCGCTTTTCTGTGACGAAGTTAAATAATAATTAACAGACTTTCATGGTTTCAGTGTGAGTCACAGACTCTTTCGGCTGCCATTCACGCGCGAGTCTCCAAAAGCATCTCAGATGAAATCACAAAGTGAAGTTGCTGGGCAAAAACCACCCAAAAGCCTCATTTGTAGCATTCAATCACTTTTAGTCTCAAACCGCAATGACTCATGAATGTACAAACAAAACGGTTTGAGCAAAACAGAATGTTTGGCTTCGGAATGAAACACTGATCTTCGCTTTTTTTTTTTCTCTCTCTCTCTCTCTCTCTACTTTAAGGCAGTGATATTTTTTAGCGAGCCAGACCCACCTACTGGGAATAAAGGAAGTCCCACATGAAGCAAAAAAGGAGCAATCATACAGGTGCTCAGCACCGGCCAGCTGCATAACGTTCCTTTAATCCTGAAAGAGTTTCCAAATCCATAACTAAAACTAAGATAAAAGTGTTCTGACCCTATTGTGGAATGTTTCCCAGTGTCATGCAGCTTCTCAGCAGGTGTGCAGAGGGGAGGGGGAGTTTCAAAACATATTGCACAGCAGATAGGCAAAGAGGAACATCATCAAAGCTACGCTGCTTTGCACCTCACTGACTGCTCTGACAACCGATAGGGAAAACTTTCCCACAGAGAGGAAAAAAAAAAAAAAAGATCGAGAAAGGGTGCAGAACTGGAGAAGAGAGATGTAAAATGAAAGTACAGAAAGGGGGGGGGAAAAAGGGCGAACGGGGTCAAAGAATGGAGAGGGAGCTATAGAAGGACAGAAAAAATATGTATAATGTCATTTTCATGCAATTTAACCACGTTGAATGAAACAAATCTCCCGGGAGACAACTTGTGAAACTTCTGTCCTGAGAAGTAGCAAATAGCAAACAAAAAAAGAGGATAGAAATGTATTTTTATCACTCATTGGTGATGTTAGTTAAGCCAAAGTTCAGAAATACTTTAGAGAAAATCATTCTAAGCATATCTTATCATTAAAGCTGCACTAAGTAACCAACAACATTGCCCCTGATCAGAAACAGACTTAGTCTTAGTGCTGCCAATCATTCTTGTGTACTCGCTGCCCACACCCTCCCCCTTGCTCTTTGCTACGCAACAGCTCGCCTACAGTTAGCAGAATAGTTAGCATGACCACCAATGACACTGGAAGAACAGTTTTTCTGTGACATTATGTTGTTTCTCCGTCATTAGCATAGCTGAAGCTAAACTCATCTATGATCACTGGTGTGAAGCCGCAATCTATAGCTTGGACATGAGGTAATGTTGTGAGCAGTACATACACAAGCTTGATAGACAGCACTAAGACTCTCCTCCGAGGTCTTATAGGTTGTTTCTGACTGGGATTGGTGTATTTCTGCAGATGGTAGCGATCACATTCTCCACAAATCTTCTTTCTGATAATGTACTTTCAAGACAAAGTGACAATTTAAAAAAACATGTAAATAAAATTTTTTTTCTGTATAAAGGTTACCTTCTGCAGCTTCAAATGAGATAAAATATGCTATATGCAGCAGAAAACCTTAAAGAGAATAATAAAACTAAACAAGAATGAAATACAATGTCTTGCTAAAGTAAAGAGTTTCTCACGTTTTGTCAGTTTACAACTGAATGCAAAGATGTTAATGGGGATTTCATGTGACAGTGCAAACTTGAAAAGTGTGGCGTCTACTAATATTCAACCCCATTTATTCTGTTGCAACAAATAAAAACCCATTGCTACTAACTTATATTAGCAAATCTTGGTCTGTCATATGGGGCCAAAGGCTTAGAAAAACCTTTGCAATTGAGGAATTATAGAAGGATATTATTGACAAACTTTAGCATCTCAGTCATTATTGAAACACATTATGTCTAACGGGGACATTAAAAATCGGAAAAACTTTCCTTCAAGATATTGGGAAACACTTCCATAATGTTCATCCTAGCGATAAGACCTACTTTGAAATTGTATCACTAGGGCAGGAGAACGACAGACACTGTGAGAGTGAGGGGGTCATCAAAGTTCACCAGGCTTCACATTAACTGGCAGAACCACCTTGGAGTGGAGCAGAGGCAAAGAAGTTCAGCCGTCATCGCCGCTGCTCTGGAGCCGCCGAAGTGTGTCGACGGAGCGGCATGAACGAAGCAGAGCCTGAAGACGATGTGCAGAAACGAAAGCTGAAACAAGAGGCTGAGAGGAAGGTGCAGCCCCTCATTCTAAACTATCTGTCTCCCCATACTTTCTGCACAGATAAAAATCTGATCGCTGGTGCCATAAAATGTAAGCAGAGGGGGGAAAAGCCCCCACCCCCGTCGTCGGCGACGTTGTTTTATAGTGGAAATGAGGCTGACGGCAGACGTGGTGATTAGCCCCGCAGCTAACATGAAAGGAAAGGAAAGAACAGCTGCTAATTTTCTCCTTTGACCTTTGCCTCCTGCTGGTATTTCATACAAGCTCTGATTTATGAAGGAGTTTGACAACAAGCTGCTACCGGACAGATTTTCATGAGAGAAAGAGTCAGCCACATTAGAGAACCGAGACGACCCATCCAATGTTGAAGAAACTGATCTATGAGCTCATCTTTTCATTTCACTCTGGCCTTTTGTGTTCTGTGTGTGGTGTTAATTTGATCTGTTTCTCCTTCTTCTTATTGCTATGTTTTATTAAAAATAATAGTTTTTTTTTAATATATTTATTTTAACTCTTCTAGTGCTGAACCGGTAATCAACAGCCGTGGACTTCTACTAGCTGGGTAAACTTAGAATCCCTGTTTTTGTTTTCATAAATGGCACAAAGGCTCCTGTAATTACATAAACAGAAAAAATAGCTATCTTTGAAAACACCGATACTTCTCGCTTGACTTACAACAACATTCGCATAATACATGACAACAACAATGGCAGTTTGCATGTTTGCCATCTTGTAATTCATCTGTTTTAGAATTCATGACACGGACAGGAAGTTCAACGTCACCAGTGCTCCGCACAAAAGCCTCCAATCGCGCCTTGTTGTTTTCTCAGTGCGTTAACCGGTGACCGCGTCTGGAGGTTTTACTCGCATGTCCCAACATCCAGGTTTAGCGCCACTTGCAGGTCTGGAGGAGCAAACACAGTGGCTGAAAACATTTCTGGGAACAGGTCCGTGTGAACGTGAGATTTTTTTTTTAAAACCCACAACCAATTTTAGAAAAACAGGTCTCCATGAGGAAGAGGGACAATGCCATCCATCCATCCATTTTCCGTCACCCTTCTCCCTAACGGGGTCGGGAGTTGCCGGTGCCTATCTCCAGCTGCGTTCCGGGCGAGAGGCGGGGTACACCCTGGACAGGTCGCCAGTCTGTCGCAGGGCAACACAGAGACAAACAACCATGCACACACACACTCACACCTAGGGAGAATTTGGGAAGGCCAATTAACCTGACAGTCATGTTTTTGGACTGTGGGAGGAAGCCGGAGAACCCGGAGAGAACCCACGCATGCACAGGGAGAACATGCAAACTCCGTGCAGAAAGACCCCGGGCCAGGAATCGAACCCAGGACCTTCTTGCTGCAAGGCAACAGCACTACCCACTGCGCCACTGTGCAGCCAAGAGGGACAATGTTTCCCTTTCATTTCTGAAATTCATTATTACAGTTAAGTCTCGTGTAAAAATGACGGTGGCCTCTGGGGCCAGCACACACCCAGGAAGTTAAGATCCGGCTGCTCATCCTCTTCTCCCCCGTCCTCTGTCTTTATTATCGTCTGACTCTTGTCCCGCCTTTTGTTGTGTCCATTTGCTGAAGGGGGAGAGAGGAACAGGGAAGCGGCTCTGAAAGGGCTTTTACTAGAAAACCCTTCGTCAAGCATGCAGGTAGGATGTTGGCTTACAAATCACAGAATGACTCACGGTTATGTATTCAGTGATTCATTCAGGCCATGTGAAGTATAAACAGTTATTTTAATCCGACACTGTGTTTATGTAAAGACGAGGAGGATCTACGAACCACAAGTTTAATTTGTTTTTGTTTAATCCAAGAGGTCAATTATCTCTTGAGATTAAATAAAATCATGTAGAAATTTTCACTGAGGACTCCCAGAAACAACTATCAAAGCAGGACTTCGTAATCTGACGAATTGAAAGGTTTTTATGCTGATGCACTAAAAATATTAGTAGATCACAAACTTTTTGCACAAACTAAGCTATTTTATGGGAGTGAAAACCCAGAAAGCATAGAGTAAAAAAATGGATGAAGCACTTTCTTTATCAGAAAGCTGAAGTCATTTCAGCTAAAAAAAAAAAAAAAAAAAAGCTTCGAACTGCAATGGTCAGAAAGTAGACAAACAAAAATAAAAAGAGAAGAAAAAGGAATATTTTTTATTTCCTTTTTAGAATTAAGTTATTTTGTGCCAATAAAGTTTAAACTGGAACATATTATAAGGGACTATAATATGTCTACTTTAAACCATCAGAGAAATCATCTAATGTTCATTATTATTTGCTTGAATTATGATTACTAAGCAAACTATTGTTTCCAGTTGTTTATACCCTCAAGCCAAATCTCACCAGAGACGTTCCTTGCTATATTGGTTCTTTTTTTTCTGACATTTATGTTAAATCAGAGGTTTCACCCCCATCAGCACTGCTCCTCAAATAAATAATGATTGCAAAACCTATTGAAGAGAAGCTGGAATAGGTTAAAATCAGCACAGGTAGGTCAAAACCTTACAAAATATGCCATTAAGTTCTGACCGATGCACTTCTAATGCCAAACAGGAACAGCAGTTTGTGAAGGGGGAATCAAATAACCACATATCCTTACAATTCAAGTGCATCTCTGCACATTAGAAGATCATTTGAAGTTACTCAATTTACCAAGTGCAACGTGACGTACAGATTATTTACACACGCTAATATTTTGTCCAGCCTTTATTTCTGCTCGTTATGAGGATAAAATATGACATAAAACCAAAAGAAAATGTTAATTTTAGAAATGTTGGCATAATGAGTAGTGCCTGTAATTCCCGCTTATTTACAAGTTTTTATTTTTCAGAAGTTATATTGAACCTGACAAACAAGCTTAAGAGTAATGCATGTTGTGATTTACTGAGCTATACCTCCAGGTATTCTGTTAAAAACTGCACTGGTTGTTAAAGGAGGAATGAAAAGTCATCTGGGATGTTTCCCATACAAAGACCAAAACTGAAAAAGTAGTCATCCATGTTTTCATTCTTAGAGTACAGACTGGAAGCCTTTCAAGTCGTCACAAGCTATTTCCCTTACTGGGCTGTTCAGCCTGAGTATCCAGTCAGCCATGTTCACATGCTGCACGTTTTAAGATACAGCCACCTTTTGTTCCAACCCTCTGGGTTTCATTCAGAGTTCAAGCAGGTCATTAGCAAAGTGATTACAGTGGGAGAGAGGGCATCCATTAAGAAAATGTGAGTGTGTGTGTGTGCGTGTGCGTGTGTGTGCGTGTTCCTGTCTGCGTGTGAGTGTATCAATCACTCTCGTGTGGGTGACGACATGGAGCTGTTTGTCTTTCTCATAAAAGGGAAAGGGATGAAAAGGGCTGGTCTACCAGCTGGACCTTCAATCACACTGGGACAACGTGACTTTAGAGATCCTGGGCAGCTGGGGCGCCAGGGACCGACTGTGTGTGAATGTGCGCTGAGCCTTTTAAATTAGGGTCCTTTTTACATTTTTTTTTTAATCTCAAATTCAAAATCATGCATTTAAAATTCATCACACCGCTTGAGTTTTTTTTTTTTTTTTTTTTTGTATTTTGGACGTTTGTCTGTTTCTGGACACGTATTGTTGTTTAATTTTTCTGACTTCAAAGAGTTACCGCTTTGAAAGAACAAGAGTTCTTACCTCCAGGTAAATGAGTCCATATTTACTTGTAGACAGGTTTCTCGCAGTTTGAAAAAAAAAAAATTCAGGTCCAGTAGAGGATAAAGAAGTTGCAGGAACTCTCCCACACCAGAAGTAGTGATGATGTCAACTTTACCAAATGCACAGCAGAAAAAAGAGCCTCAGGATTGACCTCTCTTACTCTAAACCGTTCTGGCTTGCGGTTTGAGACATATTTACGTCTTTCATGTGATTTACATTGGCTTCAGAAACATCCACAGTCCTTCCTTGCCATGTTTTGTTATGCTAAATCTGCAAACATCTCTGTAAGGACTCGTTTCTCCAAAAAAAAAAAAAAAAAAAAAAAAAAAAAGCCTGTTGTAATAAAAATTCTTAAAATCTAGTGCAATTGATTGCTTTTAGACGTAAGCTAATTAGCTGAGCGTTAGCATTTTTGTAATTTAATTACATTATAAGCTGTAATGTGAAAGCCTCAGCGATTTAGTGGAGAACATTATTGAGCAAACTTTGTTATAAAGGCAAAGGAAAACCAGACGAGTCTGGGATGGAGCTGTGAAGAAATTTAATGGTGGTTTATAAAACGGTATCCTGAGCTGCAAACCTACCAAAACATGGCCCTCCATCTAAACTGACAAGTTAGGACAAGAGAAGAATACTCAGAGAACACAGGCAGGAGACGCAGAGATTCACAGCTCGGATGGGAGAGCAGCTCATGCACTGCTCAGATCTGGCTTTTCTAATAAAGTGAAGAAGTATGTAAATATCAATGACATAATATTCAAAAAAGTCATAGGATAACAAACGCATTCTAAGTTGCAAAAGAACCTCTGCAAATATCATCTTAAACACACAATCCTGAAGACAAAACATAGTAGTTGAGGAAGCACTACGGAAGAATGCTGCATTTTCAGCAGGTTCAGGAAAACTGATAAATGTTGATGGGAAGATTGATGGAGTTAAAAACCGAGCAATCTTTGAAGAATATAATCGAGGGTCTGCAAAAGACTTGAGACAGAGGTCTGTTCCACTTCCAGAAGGATAAACATGCAGCTAAAACTGGAAATGTAAATATGAAGTCAGTTTAGACTCTGAAATACAATGAAGGCTCACAATAAAAACATGAAAGGAAAAGCAAAGACTCTCATCTTAGTCTGCCAACGTTTTTTCTATGTTAGTCTTTTTCAATGGCAAGTTCACAAAATTGAAACTCAAATATTTGTCTTTCCTACCATTCACTGTCAGCTCTCCATTTCGAGGTGTCAAATAACCCAACGGATTAGCAAACAATACAGAGCAAAACCAGCAGAACAACATGACGGAGCTCTAGAGTCAGAAATCAAAATCAAGTGTTTTAAAAAATGTTCAGCAATTCGGTGAGAAACCGTATAATGCAAAGCCTCCGGCCTGCATATTGTTGCAAATTTAATGTGTCCCAACTTTTAAAGCTACAGCGATGAATAAATGTATTGATCAGCTTTCCAGTGATGATGCATATCTAACGTGAAGCAAAGTTTTATTACAGTACATAAAAACATTTGGAAAAAAATCCTCACTTACTTATCGCAGCGTGTCCTCCTGATTTCTTCCGCACATCAGCCAATCCCTGCAAGAAACAAACACAAAGCTATACTCATGCTGAAGTGAGCGCGCCACAAACAACAGCTCAGCCAAATTGTCTTGATTTTTCACATTAAGCTCTTGAAGTTGTGATATCATCTACAATATGGTGTAGACGGGGAGCGCTGATACTAGCTGAAAGCCGTTAGAAGAACAGGAATGCCCCAGCTAAGACCTCAGCTGCTGCACACATGAGGTGAAAGTTCAAAATCTTTGCGCACTCATGCCGAGACATTCCACAGACAAAACTCATCATATTTCCATTCAGAGCCCCGGCACAGCTGCACAGCACCAAAAACTAACGCGGCCAGCTCCAGCGACTGATGGCCATCTCCTTTTTTTGCATGACAACAAAAAGGGCCTTTCTGCTGTTATTATTGCACAGTGCAACATTGCAGATTAATCAAACGAATGTGTTCATGAGCTGAGCTCACAGTGTTGGGAACTTTGAGCTGAACGCCACTGATTTTTGAGTGCAGAGCACGGAGGGAATGCAGTTTATCTTGCAGTCATTTCACAGTGTTCTGTTTGAATGACTTACAGTTTTTTTTTAGGGGAAAACTTCCAAAAATTCCCAGAGAAAAAGACGCAGTCAGTCATTTCCCCTCCAGGCGTGCTCTCAGAGTCTGCTTACTCATTTGGGTAATTTAGCTGCTCTTCTCGCTTTATGCTTCTCTTCGCTGTAATCAGCTTTGCTTCATAAATAAGAATATTACAGAAGGTTAAAGTTCGAACTCTTAAATCCATCAGGTTCACACCAAGTGTTTGCATTTTCTTCTGTGTTTACGAAGTGACATTGTTGAGGATTGGCATTGTGTTGTGAATAATATCTAAAATGAGCTGAATTAATGACAGCAGCATAACTTAAGCAGCATAACGTCATTTAGGATCTGAATTTACCAAGATAACTTCAGCTTGGTTAATCACGGTTGCTGTGGGTTTTTGAATGTGCAGTAGCAGTCAATTATTATTCGTAATTATAGAGCACAGCTTATGTTACAAAGGAAGATAAGAGAGAATAAATTGACGCCAGTCAATAACATAATACTTATACTCATTTCCTATGTCTTTCTGAAATCTGACTATTTGCACTGAATGAACGAGGACCGTAAGCTGGAGCTGTAAAAACTCAATCCAGAATATTTGGGTGTTGAACTGTGAACATTATTCACTTCCATGTGGCTCAACTGAATTTCGAGCGAGTTCTCGTTAAGGAAGAACCGGCACAAAACAAAAACATTTAAACCACAGGTCAGGAATGAGAAGGCAGTTGAAAAGACGAACACAGAAGTGTTTGATGTCGGAGGCGCAGACGAGTCGTGTTGATCTTTGGATGATTGTGCGATGATTAAACTCACCTTCACAGACATAGTTGTATAACCGCAGAACAAACCAGGAAAAAACAGTAACACACCCCCGTCTCTGAGTCGGTGACATAACTGACCCAACTTGTTGATGAAGTGAAGATTTAAAAAAAAAAAAAAAAATTGTAAAAAAGAGACCTGTGTGCAATGACATCATTAAGCATATTACCGGTACTGAAATGCTAGCAGGGTAAACAGGTTGGAGAATGAGGTTTCCGAAAACCCACATCAAAGGAGTAGGTGTGTTACAAGTCCAGGAAATTACAGTGCAGGGAGGAGACAACGAGTGTGACAGCTTGCTCCCCTGCCAAAACGTCTCCCATGTAAACCTCTTCAAAGAAGGATGAGAGAACGCTCAAAATGTCTAAATAACTCCTGTTGTTTGCTCAGATCATCAGACCTGCGGTTACCTTGTGAGTCCAGTTTGGACTAAAACTGAGTGAGTGCACCATGTTTGGATTTAAACACGCAAATCATTCACTTTTGGGGAGATGACAGTGGTCGGTTTGTGACCCTGGAGCAGCGATAGCTGCGCCTGGTAGCGGCAGGGCAAAGGCCTCAGACACATTCTTTAAGCAGCCTCAAAAGAGGAGAAAAAAAAAAAAAAAAAAAAAAAAAAAAAGGTTGCATTTTTTTTTTTTTTTTTTTTGTCCATTTTGGAATGCAAAAGATATTTCAGTCAAGAGCGCTAAAGCAAAAGCCTGTGGTTGTGTGGGTGAAATTCGGGATAGCGTCCAATTCTCAAAGCCTTGAAATACATATGCCACACAATGTTAAAGCACTCGCTCTCACAATTTACAATGCATAAACATTGCGCTTTACGCAGGCCCATGGTGATTATTTGCCCAGAGGTCTAGTTTCAGCTATTTCAGGTTACTTGAGGCCACCCCGTGATGCCGCCCCACTAAGTGATTCTTGAACGTGTTAAACCACAACCCTCCCGCCCCGGCCCAGAAAACACCCCACTGTTTAGACTTCAAATATCTAACACAGATTGACCAGAAAGCACGAGCCAGCACAGAGCGACTCATGACCGGACTGAGAGGAAAAATAAACCGTCGGGCATTCACGTCGCTTTCATACGCTCGCCCCTTTTTCCCCGTCGCTCAGCGTTCCCACTCTGCAGCTTTAAAATGAATGAGGGAGGTCTGCTTCACATACAACTGTGACCACCGCTTGCATTCACAAAACATAAATCACCCTCCGTGCAAGAGAAACTCTCGCAAGCGAGAACACCTGGAGCAACAAAGGTCTCTCCAGATCATGCATTCACCGCATCACCTGCTCCGCACATACAGAGCATGAACTTACTGTCTGCAGCTCAGATAGAAAAGAGAATGCACCAATTTCTTCTTTCTCGAAAAAGTTGTGAAAAACCTAAGCCGAGCGGCTTCGCCACAAGGGCCCCACTGATGTATCTTAAAAGGCCGACTTCTTAGTTTGCATTTGATTGTGCGGCTTTTTAGCAGCCGGTAACGGGTAGGAACTGCAAAAGGGAAAAGACAGGACGAGCTCCTGGGCCCTTAGAAGTCTTGTCAAAAGCCTTTCCTTTTTCTCTGCTTTGTCCCGACGATATTCATCTTGCCAGCTGAAAAAGTGAAGACGGCAAAAACTTTGGGCTTGAAAAGAACTTTTCAACTTCTGAGAGACAACCTCGCAACAGGATAGAGCATTTGAAAAAAAAAAAAAAAGGGAAAGAGTAAAAGAAAAAAAAAAAAAACCTTGAAACAGTCGGAATGGAAAGGACTTCCAATCTGAGAGGCACGTTAGAGAATCAGAAAGCGTGTTTTCAAAATGGAGCAGAGATGAATGTGACATTGTCTTCGTGGTGGAAAGATGAACCAGTTGCACAGCGGATGTGCTGATTGTGCCGTACTTTGCCTGCTTGTACAGGCGCATTTTAATAAATGTGACTCCGGCAAAATGATTTTTTTTCCGTCACTCAATTTAAAAAGTGAAGCTCATTTGGAAGATTTTTGACAACTTTTAGCTGCGTGTTTCTTCAAATTCTTCTGATTGGATTGTTGAAAACCCCAAAACCAGTTTCACTGAAAATCAGAACAGGATATGAGGCAAATAACTGGAGGAAGTCGCCAGCGACCCTGCAGCTGGAGGCAGTGTGGCAATGGATGAGTTTCCAAAACACTGTTAAACCAATGAACTTTTTGAAGATATTATTATTTATTGATAATCATCCACACACCTTAAATCAGCTCCATGCATCCTTTTGAACATTTTTTTTTTATGAGGATGTGTTTGTGTTGCCTGCAACCAATTAATACATTTTAGACAAAATTTCACAACTGTTTAATAAAGCTGGAACAGCGTTGACTTTGTCCAAAACAAAACTGAGACCTTATAAAAATGCGCAGAGCAAAAACAAAAGAAAAAAAAAAACAAAAAAACTTTAATTCAACAACTTTTTAGCTCAACTCGGCTCATCTCTCAAAAGAGAGCTGACTTCATCACCTCACCTCAGGAGTTTGAGGAAAATGAGCGCTAAGCTCTCGGATCTCTTCCTTTTGCTCAATGGCAAAATGAATAAATAATATTCCTCCTTTTAATCGACGCACTCAGCGATAACAAAAGAGACTTTGAGACACTTTGAGGACACCTAAACGATCAGAAGCGACAGGAGGTGTTCTTCGTTTTCCGTGATGGACAGACAGATCAAAAAAACAAGCCCCTTAAAACGCTTTTACCCACTTTAGAAAATAATCTCTCTTTTCCTCCCCACCCCCCCCTTTCAAGCACAAAAGTGGAAAGAAGAGAATAGTTGTTTCATCTTCACTCTCTTCTCCCATTTCAAAGTTATTTTGCCCGTGATGAAGTGCTCTGTATTGACGACTTCGAAGGTACCGCGTCTCTTGATGGAAGTGACATTTTATCTATATATAGTGTTAGGGAGCGCTTCAATTTAACTTTTGTGTGGCGCAGAGCACGCCTGCGTTGATGTGGCTGACAGCTGGCGGTTGAAAGACGTGGGGAAGGTACAGAAGATTCAAATGAAGCTTTGCGGTAACAACGGGGCTTGATGTATGCTAATCAATCGATGGAATAGAGAATATTCTTTTGTGACGGAGGGAGGGGGAGGAGGGGGGAGGGGAGGGGGACGAGGTTGTAAAGTGAGCGATGGAAACTTGTCAGACACAACTCACGGCGATATCAAAAAAGTCACAAAGTTTGCTGCGCTGCACAAGAGCCTAAATCGCATGTGGTATATGCTACAAAAGGCTCGACTTGAAAAGGATTGTATTTGATATAAAGGAAAAGAAATTGGGGCAATTCTCCATATGGTGTGGAAGCACGATAGGTTCTTTTTTCTTTCTTTCTTCCTTTTTTTTTTTTTTTTTTTTTTGACAAGGAGGGAGCAAGATTTGTATGTGTGACACCTACAGTGAATTCCTCAGAAAAGTCTGAGTCTAGGTCTGTCTGAGCCTTTGCAATCCTTCAAAGGAAGCAGGCCACAGAATGGTGAATTTACATGACAAAAGACACCCAACTGTCTCAGCCGGTTAAGGTAAAACATATGATCAAACAAACATGTCGGATCAAACATATCAAACGCCGATGTTAATTAAACCAGAGTGTGGGGGACCGAACAAGAAATGTTCTGCAAGGTCTTAAAAGTAAGGTAAAATTATTGTTTTACCACATCTTCAGCACGAGAGCCTCGAAAAGGGAGCTTCATCCTTTGAATATTTCCGTAAGTCCTCACATTACAAGCACAAATTCAGATGGATTTTATATGGAATTCATATGATAGACCGACACAAAGACGAGCGCGGAGTCGCAAGAAAACAACGCCGCGTTTTCACAAATGGAAGCCCGAAAATATGGCGTGCACTATGCGTAGAGCTGATCTGCAAACGTTTCGATAATTTCGTGGAGAACATCAGAGAACAAACGGCATCACTAGGGCCAACAAGCAAAGCAATTATGACAAGGACAATATTAGCAGGAGAGTTAGCAGAGTTAAGACAACAGGCTGAGCTTTGAACATCTCACAGAACCCTGATCAATTTATCCTCTGAGAACATAATGAGAGTTACGAATCTGTAAAATCTACAATGAACTTCTGCTCAAACTGACTCCCCAGTCAAGACAGGCGTGGTTTGATAGAGGTATTGTGCTCAATGAAATGTAGCCACTACTCTAAAGGAAATACTGCATTTTGCAAACGCACACAGGGACAAATATCTTAATTCATGTTCTGTCAGACAAATCTAAAGTAGAACAGTTTGGCCATAATGACCTCCATTTCATTTGGGGAGAGAAAGGGGGAACTTTTGTAAGCCTGGGAACCCCAGAAACTGGATCGCCTCCTGAAACAGATGGTGTCATGAGAAAAGAATGTCATGTAGAAATACTGACAAACATCTAAAGCTTGGGTACAAACAAGTCTTTCAAATGGACATAAGCATTCAGCCAAAGTGGTTATAAAGGTGATCAGAGACAATAAAGTCAAAGTTTTGCAGTGGCTAGTCACAAAGCTATGATCTTAATGCTATAAAGAATTTGTGAATAGACCTGAAAAGGCGTGCAACCCTAACCCTAACCCTAACTAAGGCATTGGTTCTTTCCGACTTTTGGTTTGGTCAGATTTAACTTCGGTCAGCGAGAGAAAAAGTTGCATGTGTCGTTTAATCCGTTTTATGTAAACGTCTGGTTTCAACTGTAACTCTGGAGGAGCTGCAAAGATCCACGAGCTCAGGTTCGAGAGTCGACCAACAGAACAACTGTTCCCCCCACCAAACCTGGCTTCTACGGCTTAGTGACAAAAACCAGCTGTAAGTAAAAGACAGCCATTAAAAAGCTATAAGTTATGGTGCTGAGGCAAGATGAGAGCTAAATGTAACTTTTTGGGTCACACTCAAAACACAACATGTGGCAGAAAACCAACAATGCACATGATCCAAACCAAATGGATCCCCATAGCAGAGGCAGCATCTTGCTGTGATCATGCTGTGACCAAGTTTTTCCTCTACTGGAACAGCAAACTCAAAGCGAAAGAGGAACGGTTTGAATCAACTCACATTAGCCACTTTGTTCAAGTCCAGCCTGAAATGCAACAGAGTTGAAAATTGGTGTTCACAGATTCTTAGCATCCAAAATGCATGAGCTTGAGCAACGCTGAGAAAAGAATGTGCGAAGGTGTTAAAGACCGGCTCCAAAAGACTTCCAGCTGTATTGCAGTGAAATAAGGTTCCACTGAGCATTCATTCTGGGCTGAAGCGCCTTCAGATTTGTATTTGTTCATTTGAAAAACGGCACACATCTGCTTCATAACTATGCACTATTTTATGTTGGTCTGCCACATAAAATCCCACGAAGACACATTGAGGTTTGTGTTGGTGACGGGACACGAAGTGGAAAGGTCAGAGCGGTGTGAGCACTGATGCAGGGCCCTGTAGCTCACCTTCAAGATGCTGTGTAGGTTACCGTATGAGGAGCGTTTGTGTACAACCACGTCAACCCAGCTGCTGTTGTTCATTTCAGCTTTCACTTCCCCCTCCTGACTTTTCAAAATGCAGTAAAAAGAATTTGCTCCAGATGTGAATCCCTGTGAATTTCCAGGAAATGCACACAGATCTGTTCATGTACTTACAGAATATGTGCCTCACGCGTGAAAAAAAAAAAACACAAGGTCACCATGACTTGGGCTGTTTAATGTCGGGAAAACGCTGCTGAAGATGCGTCACCCTTGTTTTTGAACGTTTTGCCACTTTCATGTGGCCTGATCAACAGCATTTCTGGGAAAAATGCCATATAGATGATATTGCATGTGATTGAATCATGCGCTCTGTACGTTTGTCCAAATAGATGCTCATGATGTCAAAAAGATTTCAAGCCAGTGGAAGAGATTAAGGAGCCACGCTGGTCTTTATTGTTCAGCCCGAGGGTCACGAACGCTCTTCAAAATGCAACAATAAATCCTTACATTTTAATAATTAGGTCACAGTCATAAAGACAAAATAAATGCGCTGGTACAGACTCCTACATTCGCACAAAGACTATAAAACGATTACCATCAGGGTATTTATTCAAATCAAGACATCAAACACATTCTTTCTTCTTTTTTATCTGCCAGATCACAGAAGTTACTGTCGGGGGAGAAAGGCGCCTTCCGATCAGCTCGGCGTCCAGCGCGCCCAACGAACAAGGCCTGCGCTTTCAGCCCGACTCTCCCACCCTCTTTCATCATTTACAGAGGAAGCGTGCCGCGCCAGCGTCTGTCCTTCGCGAGAACAAGGACGCTCACAGTTGGCCTGACAATGGACAGTAGGGCTCGAGGTGGCAGTGGACACTTTGCGATGAGCGATGTCGCTGACATCAGGGGCTTGGTGCTGCCAGGCGCGGAGTGCGGGGTCAAAGGGTCGAGATGGGAGGGCAGGCGGGGAGCCGAGGGCTCGGGCAACATGGACATAAAAGACATCGAGGCTTGTTAGCAAAAGAATGTACAGTCACGCACATGAAAAAAGGACAAAAGCAGGAGCTTTGAACTGCTGTCATGCATCTGATAAAGACAGTCACAGGACTTGTATGCGCTGCATAATCCTGAATATTTTCTGAACCCACAGCCTTGATTACAGATGAATAATGTGTCACGCTACTTAACTCCCCCCCCCTGCACAAAGCAATCACACTAAACTGTATTCCTCCACACTGCATTATTTACTTTATAGCCTACACTTCTCCACACATTCACAAGTTATATCACTTTGACTTCCACATGTTGTGACAGATTTATATGTGCACTCGGCTTGTCTTTAAATATTATAACCTGCTGTATATTAGGACAACAGGGCTTTCAAACTTTTGTCAATTTCATAATTGTGATTGAGAAAAGTTATTATTTTTGTTAGTAAAACATTATAGCTTTACAGGATTATACCAAACACAGGCCATAACCTAATGCAACATCAGACATATTCATATTAGCGCCTTTGTTTCAACTCAGTCCCCCTAGTGGCTCAATAGGTGTAACTGTACCTCTTACAAAGGATTCCAGTCAGGATGTAGCTATTGTTTTGCAAAAAATGGTGAAAACTGCATGCAAATGTAACTTACCAGTTATCAGAGGTTTGGTTTGGATTTTTAAAAGACACAAAATTTCTCAAAGGGGGGCAAACTGTGTCGTCCTTTCTTTGTGTTTTGTACTTTCAAAATGAATAAACAAAACTGCTTTTCTCTTCTTTAAGGTTTACGATAAGAGCGAGTTCAAACTTTGGACTGGTTGTACAAATATTTCACAAAGCTGATCAATCTGTTGCACTGGACAGATCTACACGGGATCTTGACCTGCATTTCCTGTGTCTGTAACTTTCTCAAAACATTAAGTATTATCCTGGGTCCGATGATATGAGATTAACGTTACTCACAGTTCACGCTTTGGCTTGACAATATTTTTGGCAATGAAATTATGAAGTTAAATAATCAAGCTTTTACTCCTGGTTTAGATCTCTCTTCTTTTTCAGTCTTACCTGCCAATTAAGTTTTTTTTTTTATTGAATTAACATAAAGAGGGAAAATATGCTGTGGACTCTAAGACAGCGGTACAAGGTTGAATCCATCAGAAAATGAAAAGATTAAATTTGAATTTATGCAACAAAATTTACGGCCCGAACATTGATTTGATTTTTGTTGAAGTAAACACAAACTACATCAAAGTACACGCTGTTGGGTGATTCATTTATGAGCCGGAAACTGTGGGAGTTTTTAGATTCGATGCATTTAATGAATAGGAAACAGATTTTCAGTACTTGACCAGCCAGAAAGCAAGCACCTCTACGACAATGCAAGAAGAACCAGTTTTGAAAAAAGGAATGGATCCGTTTTTATTTGCATGTCATACGATCAAAGCACATTCGAAATGAGTCATATCCCTCCCAATAGTCGCTGAAAATAATTTTGGCATCATCACAGAAATCAAACCCCCGTTTTAATTCCTGACCAGGTGTGCACTGGCTGTTTGCCACTTACCCGGTTTTTGAGGTTGGAAGGCCTCATTTCCATCACCCTAATATTTAGGTCTGACTGGGGCCACTCCAAAAATATCAGCATCACTTCCAGTAAGAGGAAATGTTTGTAAAATTAATCAATTAATTTAACCCTAAATCTGCTAGACATATTTATCATTTCAACTTTGAAGCTACTGAAGTTTGAAGCTTAATATTTAGCTCGTCTTTACTGGGACGGTATGTAAGTTAACTTAGGTTTCCTTTAAAACGCTGAATTGCAAACCAACATAAATCACATTTTTCTTAAATCACTGAGAGGATTACAGAGGATGTTAGATCTTTACAACCGAGGATTTGGAAGTGATAAATGCTCCATAGCTGCGATGTGAATCTTCAGTCCAATATTTCATTCGATGCTCAAGCAATTTCCTCAAATGTACAGCGTCACTCAATGCTGGAAATAAATAAACTACTCGTGTTGTGTGTGTGTGTGCGTGTGTGTGTGTGTGTGCGTGTGTGCGGAGAACATCAAAAACAGTTTTAATTGTGGCTAATCCTGGACTAAGATTATTTCTAATGGGAAATCTTCAGAGGAGATGCTCAGACTCAGTTTTCATCCAGGATTACTCAATTCCTTCTTTCATCGGCTTAAATCTCAGTACGGATAATCATCCATGGTTTGGCTCACCGTGATAAAAAAAATAAGAAAATATGATAGATGCTTAATGTATATATATTTCTGTGAGGTAAACACATCCTGATGCGCTTCCCCACCAACACACACGCACACACACGCAGACACACACACATGCAGAGAGAAAGAGAGAAATGGGCTTGTTTATCTTCTGAAATGCTGTAACCTTGCTGGATGCAGCTGAGTGCGAATTTCAGATGTGTTCTCTTGCTCCTTTGGAGGAGAACGCGAGGCCGAGGACGCCCATGTAGGTCAAAAACAAATCCTGCGCCTCAAGCTGGGAAGCCAGAAACTTCTTTGAGCATCTGAGAGGAAAAGAGGGAGAAGGAGCACGGAGTTTCTTCCAGGTGCTGCTTTTCGCAGTGGTAATCCTACCGCGGCGTGACTGCGATTTCTCCAGAAAATCTCTGCGAACAGGACCCAGATGGTGGGAGGTGGAGGCACACGCGTGCAGAGACAAAGAGAGAGAGAATGCAGTCATTCACAGATGCATGTATGAAGTGAAAAGCCTGCACAGCACTCACAGCCAAAGGTGCGAGGTGACTTGTCAGTCCTGGGTGGTCTCTCGTGTTGAGATAAGAGTTTGCACGGATAAAGCCTGTTGAGCTCGGGACCGCTTCGTTTCGTTCCTCTTTTAAACACGTGAGGAATGTCTGTGGCAAGAGCTCACTCCTGTCTAAGTTTAGCATCCATTACAGAGAGCCGTTCTTAATGACAATGAGTCAGAGCTGCAGCTACACAAACCTCCCCGGCTCTATTTCTGCCCCCATCAGCTGTGTTTGTGGAGGAGTCGTACGTGTTGTTACGCAGGACGAGCCGCCGCTGCTTTTGTTGTGGCGTCGGTTAGCCTCGCAGTGGACTTCGAAGCGAAGAGATAAAAGAGTTAACATCCTGTTTTTGAGCCGATTTCCTCCATAAGGTCTTTATTTAAATGCAAGACGGGTGAAAAAAAAACAACAAAAAAAAAACTTATTCTATCTCTCCAAGCCGTCCTCCATCTCTCTCCATTTCTGTTTCATGTGGTTACTGGAACAACAGTGTACTTTCTGAGTGTTGGGCCTTTGATGTTTTCACATTTACCAAGCTGTCTTAAACCAGAGGAGAAAAGAGAAGGGCGAGAAAAGACACAGGAGAGATCCTGTGGTGTGCTTTTTCCATCTCTCTCCCTCACTCACTGGCAAGGCATCTGACATCTTGCGGCTAAAGACAAATTCGGTTTCGCCTGTTAAGTCGTCAGTCAAAGCTTCACAAGACTTTTTTTTTTTTCCTGTTCTCTCTCATTCTTTTTTTTTTTTGCCCGTTTCTCTTCCCTTTTAGCTCTGTCTTTGCTTTTTTTTTTTTCACCCCCCCATGGATGCAGCATTGTGAGGGCTGTTTGCACAATTTTTAAACGGCAACAGTTCACCCACCAGCACCACAGCTTTGCCAGAACCCTACAGACGCCAGCGTATCCTTCAGAGAGCCTTGAACCGACAACAGACACTCAGCCTTTTTACGGCCGAGAGAAAACAGAGGCACTTTTGCGAGGTGATGTGCAATTAAGCTAAATCTATTAGTGTTGTATGTTTCTCTTAGGTGGGAGCACTGCTGGACTTTCTCGGAGCGATGAACATCTCGGACCCGGTGAACGTAGACAGTTCATGAGGGAAAATAGCTCAGAGTAAACTGAGTTCAAACCCTGGTTCTGACAAATTAGCACCAACCCATCCCCTCTAAAACTGAGAGATTTATTTTAAGCGCTGGTAATCTTCTTTGAATGCGCTACGTGTCCCAGAAAAGATGTGTGTGTGTACAGGAAATGCACCTATCTTAGTTTTCGTTTTAGTCTAAGTAACTAATATGCTGACCTGCAGTTGTGTGTGTGTCTGTTATGCGACAGACCAACACAAAGTGGTGCCTAACTTTGAAGTGGAGGAAATGATACTTACTTTCAAAGTGTTTTAAAAATAAAATCTGAAAAGTGTGACGTACATTTGTATTCAGCTGCTCTGATAGTTTTAAAAACAAACAAACTCCAGAGCAACCGGAAGTCAACCAGTCAGTAAACAGCTGTAATTTAACCTCGGCTTATATGCACAGCTGAGTTACAGATGATCAAGGAACACGGTATAAAGTTTTGGAACGTTTCGAAGAAGATTTGACAACAATGCTACGCTAACATCTCACAGAGTACCGTCCCTTCAGAGTGGAAAGCGTATGGAAACCTATTATGACGTGACTGTCTGACAAGGGAAAAAGCCCAGAGGTCCATTGTAACTCTGGAGGAGCTGCAGAAATCCACAGCTCAGGTAGCCTCTAACACACTGAGTTTATTAGTGCTTGGTTTTACAATCTCACGGTGGTGGTAGCGTCATCCTTTGGGAATGTCATTCATGATCAGAGATGGAAATGCTGGACAAGAGTGTCAAGGCAATCCTGGGAGAAAACGTGTTCGAAGCTGTGAAATACGTCAGACTGTGGTAGAAGTTTACATTCCAGTATGAGAACGTCGCTAAACACTCAACCAAATTTGGAAATACGGTGCATTAGCTTCGATCAGAGCATCATTTATGTTTTATCATCTAATTGCGTATTCTTTTTTTTGTAGGTAAGACTTAAACATTAACGTGCGACGATGCGCTGAGGTCAGTACGACTCGGCCGTCTCTTCATGCTCAAAGCTTGTGGAGACGTCCCAAATAAACTCACAACTCAAAGTAAATTGCTGCAAGTGAAAGGAGGTCCTATATACAACTGAGTCACAAGTGCTGAATACAAATCCACATACATAAAAAGTTGAAAACCATGATTCATTTTCCAACAACTTCACAGCTATACATTTTTCTTTCCTTTTTTTTTTTTTTTTTTTTTAAAGCTATAATCTCCCATATTACATTTTTGGTCGCAACGTGACGATATGTGAAAAAAGACTTATTTAAACAATTATTTTGAGCCAGTATGACCCTTATCCTAACTGCATTCTATGTACAATCATTTAAAAAACATATAAACAGCCCATAGCTGTCTCATGCAGCATTTCTTTGCAGACAAACCACTTTCTTCAGATTATTGTCCGCGATGCAGCCTGCTGTGAGAGCCTGCAGCGCTTTAAAACCTACATCCCTTTAGTCCTCTGTCCATCAGCTTGACAGAGAAGCATCAAATCCCGGTTTCTGTAAACCTCTGTAGTCATCTCGCCATCACTTCACCTCCTCCTCACCCATGCTGCTTACACCGAGAGTGAAGGCAGAACATGAAAGAGAGAATCAAACATGAGGCATCAGAGCCGTCACTGGCGCCTGCAGAATGCAAAGTGTTATCAGCTGAACCTGATCCTCTGGTTCTCCGTCCTTCCCACGGGCAAAGTTATCGTTTCAACTCATGTAGTTGCTTCTCAGCGACTGCACAAGCAACAACAATAATGCTGCCTTCACCAACTTCGTGGATGGTGTCAGAATGCCGCTGCCAACCGTGAACATGGTCACAAAACGGCTGCAACAGAAACAGGAGTTTATTTAACCGAATGCGTCTCAGGACGTCACCGACCGTTTCATTTTAAGCAACGATCCTCGTCGCAACAGCCCTTCTGAGAGGCAACTAGTGGGAAGTTATACACAGAGAAAGAGGCTTGTGGCAGTTTTGAGACACTAAACACAGTGGCGCTATTGTCACAATAAAGGCGAGACGTGAGGATGTGGAGAAAGAATACCCAGAAGCCTTGAATACCCCGCTGTCAGTGAAGATGAAAGGACCCCACCAAGCCAAATCACTTTATCAGCCCAAACAGCCTCTCCTATTGTAGGACGCCTCTCAGACGTTGGGTGCTGAGATGTCACACCGCTAATTGAGAGCCACAATAAAGAGCTTGTTTGGACTGCTCCATCGATTGTGCACGGCTACTGTAATCGCCGCAATAATTTGGCTCCTTCAGACATCAAATGGCGTCGTGGAAGCTGCTGGAATTTGCATTGCACCCTTTGATCTGGGGGAATTTAAACAAAGCAGCTCTTGCTCTGCGAGCGGCAAGGAGGTTTGTGACGTCGTGCCCTCGGCTGCCTGCTCTGCCGCACGTCTCAAACACCTCTATTGTCGCTGTTATTTTGGCTACGAAAGCAACAGAGCGATACAATTCACACAATAAAGACAAACTTAACCCAGAGGTGGCCTGAGTGCTTGTTTGTATTTTACACAAGTAAACTGTTTTGTTGACCTATCAGCAGACCTTCTTGTTGATGGAGGCGAGGAAGTCGTTAGCTCAGAATTTCGGTTTCTTCAGATCCGTATCTCGTCTTTTGGAGCAGCTGGAGTCAGGCTTTCCAACTGTCATAAGAGTGATGCATTTGCCTCTACAGAGACTTGGTGATAAAAAAGGAAATGTATTCCTGCCCAGGTGCATCGGAGCTAAATGAACTCCACCTTTTTCTCAATCAAAATTTCCGTTGAGATGAAAGATACATTTCCCTTTTTTTTTAGATTTATTCTATTATTGCTGTTTGGTCACAGTAACATGTTTTATACGATCAGATCAATTTCGCTATGAACGAGGATAGCGTGAGTAAATACAAAAAGCAGTCTTCAAATGATTTCATTTATAATAAAAAAGCAATCTGAATGAGCTATCCAGGCCTGATCAAGAAAACACTTAAATACATTAGAAAGATCTAAGACAGGACCTCATGCCCTGACCTAAAAAACAGATTAAAATCTCTCAATTAGGCATGGAACGGTGGGAAACCTTCCCAGGAGTCACCAGACGACCAAAGTGACTTTTAAATGCTACTTTTAACCCACAGTCGCAAAATATTCCACAGCTGGCAAAAAAGAACATTAAAGTAGGTCTTGTGTCAAAATAAAAATTCTGACGATGCTCAAAACTTTGGGGGATCATTTTGTGAACTGATGAGACCAAAGCAAATCGTTTTGGAAACTGTGATCTGGCGTAAAACTAACAGCATTTTAGAAAGTGAATATTGAACCAATAAGCAAACAGGTTGGTGGTGGTTTATTTGACTGGGGCTACTTATAGGCATAAAGTTCTGGAGATCTTGCTGCAGTTTTTGCTCTCTACCAGAAAACCCTGAAGGCAAATATTCAGACAATTCAAATCACCAGCAATTCCACCTCTGAATGAATTTGGTGAAGTGGTCCAGTGAAAATCCAGAATTGAATGCGACTGAGATAGAGTGATAGAGTGACATAACCTAGAATAGGTAGGCCTCCATTGTGACTGAATTAAAGCAATTCTGCAAAGAAGAAAGAGACAAAAATTCTTCCTTAGTGGTCTAGTGGCAATTTCACAGTTATTAGATAGATATTAGATAATGCTGTAAGGCTGATTTTCTTTAGTAAGAGATGGAAAGAATAATAGGTAGAAATTTTTTGTCTTAAGCTGTACAAAACTTGTGGAGACGTAACCCTAGAAGCTTGCAAAGGTAGATGAAAGGCTCAAAAAGCTGAGAGTTTTTTGAGTGGCCTAGTCAAAGTGCAGAATTGAATCTGTTTGAGACGCTGCTGCGTGAAATTAAACAGGCCCTTTATGTCGACGTGTTTCTCTCTGACTACAAGCAGATCATTTCTTGAAGGACCAAAAACAGCAACCAGGAAGGCCTGCAGTGAAGAGACACACATGAACAGGCAGATAAACTCCACCATTTTGGTGCCTCATCTACATTCCTCATCTGCTTCCCAACCAGCTGAACCCACCAAGGAGGACCACTTGACACTCATTTCACATCATTGTCTGCAAACGACCTCATCCTTTCCTCTCCGGGTCTCTATGGCCCCCTCTAAGCGATTTGTGCGCCCGCTGAGCCTGGTGTGCTGACGTGTAATCAGCAGTAATTAACCCCGGCCCCTTTTTTTTTTTTTTTTTTTTTTTTTTACACAGGCTGCAGAGCTGGGAGATAATGAAGACATCACATGGTTTTTTTATTTTATTTTTTTTTTTATTTGCTTTCTTTTCTCTCACCAAGCTTTTGTCATCTTGACTTTTCCCTAATGACTGCCTGACAATGGGATGTAATTGACCTACGCCGGCGTAGTGGACCCCTGGTATTGCAGTGCCAAATGGATGAGCCTGATAACACTGTGACGAGGGAACCTTGGGGGTTTCTTTTGAGTGGAAGACGTGCATACCTTGTTTTGGATGCCTAAACTCCATTTTTCACTCCTGGAAGCTGAGACACTGAAATATTCTGACGATCCTCCTTCAGCTCCTTTTGGTCCTGGTCCAACCTTGGAATCCAACTGTAGGCAGTCCTGGAAAACAAACAAAAACAAGATGCATCTTTACACTGTTCTTTTGTCTGATACAAAGGTATTTGCATAACAGAGAGTTCAGGCAGCTCTCTGAAGGAGTTTTGGAAACTGCGCTGTAATCTTGAGTCGAATGATTCAAGTGTCAGTCAATCTCCCCGGAGAAGAAGACGGCTGAAGCCGGTTGAAGCCTTGGATGCAAAAATAGCATGGGAGACGGAGGACACCTCTGCTCTACCCCCACATCTGCCCTCTGGCCCTTTGAAGAGAAATGTCTACATCAAATGCTGAATTATCTATTCAAATGCCTGGAAACAATCTTTGGACAATGACACATCAATCAAACGATCCCTGAACCGGGGGTGGTTGTTTATATAAATGCCGTCCATCTGGGGGGAGCGATCTCAGCAACGTTACATCTCGCTATCTTTGGGGAGATGGCAGGAGAAAAGAAAGAAAGAAGTTCATATAAAAAAAAAAAAAAAAACTTAAAATTCTGCTTTTTTTCTTTCCTCTTCTTAGTGTTTTTTTTTTTTTTCCCTTTTTAAATCCCAGCGTGAATGTGTCGGCGAGCTCGTGGTATGCATCAAGATGAAAAGTGGAGGCCATCCCTTTGAAATCCTCCTCAAGTCAAAATTACCATTTCATTTCAACTCCAGCCAGGAAACGGGAGAGAGCGGGGCCACTGCTAACTGCTTTGGGCATAGCGTTATTTATTGTGTGTAAACTTTGGAAGAACACTGTTGCCTGGGAAAATGTGTTGTGTGGGCGGTGGAAGTGAACAGTTGGAGCAACCACAAAGGGAGAGATCAGGCCTATTTTCTCTGTAGGAGGAACACATAAAAGTGAAAATAATGCCCATTATTACAGAAAAACAACACCAGTCTGCTTTTGCTCGTAATTTTTCTAACAGCAAAAGATCTTACCGCTCAGAAGCTGAGCAACCCAATAGTTGACCCTATTTAGGTAACTTCATTAGCATTTTCTCAGCTTTTTTAATTAGGAAGCTTTCTGTGGTGAGTGAGCTATTATCTAAGTTGGAACTACTTTTTCATGGAGGTTTAGTCTGTTTTCGGGGTTAATTTACTTGTTTTTATTAACCTCTCCTCCGTATGGGGTAAAATTACCTACACTGTACAGTGAATCTATATATTTTTACGGAGATTTTTTTTTTTTTTTTGTACATGGTGTCGTGTAAAGAGTTTATGAGCAGTTACTGTCTCACCCCCGGGAGACTGCTTAACATTTTATATCACCTATGCTTTGAGCAAAGGGTGTGTTAAATTTAAACTGTGTCAGACAAATTTGACAGGAATGGCTGCTTTTTGGTCTCTCTCTTTTAACATTACACAGCGACTGAGTATGTACGACGCATGGCAAAAGAAAAGGAAAAACTAGGCAGAGCATGGTTATGAAGTGGCAGAGTAGGTAAATGGAAAATGTTTTAAGATCTGAAAAGTCTTTATCTTTACACATCACCAAATTAGTGGAGCAAGAACTGCGCAGTAACTAAAAGGTCTCAACCTCAGCATGAATCCAGAAAATCACCAAAATTCCAGAGCGGGATAAAATGTAGTGCCGTTCCACATATAGCATGAAAAACTATTTCAAGTGAGTGATATTGACTTCTGACCTCTTCCTGAGTGAAAACAACTGTTGTTCAATGAATATGAAGTTGTTGAGGTCTGACAGCACTGCATGTTTTTCTTTATTTTGACCAAACCTCATTTTCTGCAAATAAGTACAACATTTTTGCTTGGAATTTTGGAGGCATGTTTGCAGTAGTTCATAGAATAAAAGAAAAATGTTCATTTTTCTCAAACATATACCAATAAAAATCATAGACGGTGTTAGTAACATTTTCCTCAGAACCATTTGTCCAACAGTTTAAGTCCTATAAAGGGAGACTCGTTGATAATTAAAAGATAATATAACTCAAGGTTCAAAGGGCAAAAAATGGAAATTATAATATTTTACCAGAACAGATTGCACTTTAAACAAAGTTTGTAAATCTCCCAAAAATAAAGATTTACAGATTCTCTCTTTGGGATAGAATCAAACAAATTTGGGATTCAGATTTGGTTTTTGTGCGCAAACGGGAACATATATGGATATTTTCACGACAGGAATATTTAAGAAACAGTCAGTTTATGTTTTATGATGTGTTTTGAAGGCAGAAACGACATTTGTGACGCATTAAAAGAAATATAATGCAAAGCTACCTCATCCTGTTACTTTTCAACACATGAATGTAGTTGCATCATTCTTCACTAAAATGAATACAGTTCACACTGCCAATGTTTTGTTATCAGTCCCCAGTCAGCCCCAAAGGAGAGGGTGTGGATGGAGTTAATTAATTGTTAAACAGCAGGAAATCAGCCTGAATTTTGTTGACTGTTTTTATCTCACAGAAGAGTACATCTAATCTTAAACATGTGGCTGAAAGCTGCAGATTTATGCATGACAACAGGCAGTGTAAAGAGAATGACTGCTGCTCAAAAAATATTCAAAAAACAAAATCCATGTTTGCTGTTTGACATCATGTTTCCATTTTTTCTCTCCCAAAAGACAGCAAATTGTACTTTTCTCATTTTGTCGTTTCGCAAACTTCAATGTATTTCATTGAGTTTTCATATGATAGACCGACAGAAAGCAGTGCAAAATTGTGATGTTTCGTCAATAAAGTCTGAAAAGTGGGTTATGCATTTGTATTTAGCTTCAAGCGCAGGTCTTTTTAGGTTATGTCTCCACCAGCTAATCACTTACTTTTCTTCAAAAAAATGACACAAACTCAGACAGATTGAATGGTCTAACATCGACTTTCAAGTCTCGCAACACATATATTTTCATTTGCACAGAATCTGGACTTTGGGCTATCATCACACTTTATAATGATTGAATCGAAGCAATACTATTATGACTGTAACTGTGTTTGTGGTAATGTTCCCACTGGAAGATAAACTTCCGCACCATCTTGTACGGCCTCCAAGAGGCTTTCTGTCAAAAAGGCCCTGTATTTATCTTTGTCTGTTGTCCCATCAATTTTGATCAGCTTCCCTGTCCCACAGCATGATGCGACCACCATCTTGTTTCATGGTTGAGATTGTCTGTTCGTGCTAATGTGCGGTGTTAGACCTATATTTCATATTGGTCAGAAATGTATTAAAATTATTCATTAGCAGAGTTTTGTTTTACATTTGCTGTATGCCGCAAATGTATCAGTACGTCTTGCGTGGCAACATTGAGCCACAAGCAGCAAAATGAGTAAGAAACAGATCAGATGTCTTTTAAAAGTTTCTTTGCGAAGGGGAAAAGGCCCAGAGAAGAGACAGAAGAACGGATTTATCCCGGTAGGTGATTTCGTGTACAAATTGCTGAATAAACACGCTGTTCCCACCAGACTCTCGGTTGCGCCATGTCAACTGTTGGGGAGTCTGCGTTCTCGCTCCCAGTCAGGGGAAACCCCACAGGCTGCTATAGTCGGGCCAAGACAACCCAACATGTTGAATATGCCTGATGTTAAATAGGATCAGTCCCCTTCGCCTCCCGGGCCGCAGTAAAATTGCCAAGCGTTGGGGACCACTGCTGCATATGACTTGTGGAAGCACTTTTTATGGTTTGCTCTCAACAATGGGTTTTTACATAAATGCCTGACTGTTATTGTAGACAACCAACTTTTGACAGATTCACTAAATTAAGTTGTGGATTTCTGTGGCTCCTCCAGAGAAACTAATGGTCTATTGGTTAGGGCTCGGGTTAGGGTTACGCTCCTTGCCCTCTGCTGTATTCACTGGTTGTCATTATGGTGTTTGTTCTCCAACAAACTTTGTCTTTTGAAAATAACTTTAGTTCTCCATTAACTTTTTGTTCTATCTCACAAGCATCTGCTACTTGTCTTTAGCCATATAAAATTCTAAAAACATACATTACTAGTGTTAATGCATAATGTAAGGAACTGCAGATTTTAATTCACTTTTGCCATTGACACAAGTGCCGCACTTGCGAAAATACATAAAGCTGTAGAGAAAATGGCAAAATTAACCACTTTGTTAGTAAGTAATAAAAAACATGTATGAATCAAAGGACAGGTGTATAAAAAAAATAGGCGTTGGTTCTAATTTTTACTTCAAAAATTTTTGTTGTTCCAAATTTCACACAAGGTAAAAGAGGAAAGATCTGAGCGGATCCTGCTGATGATCTAAAAATTGCTCTGAAATAAAGAATCCAGATTGATTCAGTCACTCGGTCTCTGCCTCTCTCAATGAAATTCTTCAAACGCATTTGATGAAGGGGCTGAAAACCTAGCCTGGAATTACATACATGTTTGGAGTTCTGCGACTTGTTCATTTGTTTTATCTAACCACCTTCTTGTGTCCTTCACATAAATTTATTTGTATTGGCCCCGGCCACATTGGACTTGGCGACTCTGTTTATATATTTGAACAAGGACTGTTGAAGGGAGGGGGAAATGTTCGACTAAACCAGAGCCTGGGCCTCTCTAACATTTATACACACTGGTCTGTCTTTGAGGGGAAACTGTTTACCTCAGCTGGTTCTGTTCCACAGGCGGCCCAAGTGTCAGATCTGTGCTCTGGAAAAGCGAAAACAAAAAAAAAAAAAAAAAAAAAATTGCAGTAACAGAAGAAAAGATCGCAAGATGTGTATGAAGAAACATTGCACCAGGAAGCAGAAGGGCTAAGAGAAACAAAAGCACATAAAAAAAGAACAGAAGGAAACAAATGGGAATCAGTTGCACAATAAGATCACCTTACAGGAAGCGCACGCTCTGATACTTTAGCTGCTGACCTCTGGTGTGCAGGCGTGGGGGGGGGAGGGGGTGGAGGGCGACAAGGCCTCTGCAGGGCCCATCTGCACTGCTTGTCCCCATGTGACCATGTGTAGCACCTGGCCCCGCGCCAGCGCCCAACGCCCCTTTGTGGTGGTCAGAATGGCCGGCTGGAGTCTGCCTTTGATCCTGGGCCAACTATTCATCTCTAAAGGAAGAGGAAGAGCAGAAAAAAAAGAGAAAAAGATAAACAGAAAAAAGAAGGGGGGGTAGAGAAGGGGATGGGGGGTTGGTGAGAAAGAAAAAGTCAACCTCTGCTGCCAATTATTGGAAAAACATCAAGGTCTTATGTGTGAGCGTAAACAGAAAAAAGGGAGGGGTGGGGGACACGAGAAGCTGTTTGATGGCTTGGTTTGGTGTTAGTAGGGGGATTGTAGCGAGGCGAGGCAGAGGCTGACCTGCAGGAGGCGATTACAGGTGGAGAGAGATATTTGTTTGTTGTTAAAGCTAACCTTTTTTCTAAATGCTGTGTTTTTTGGTCCTATATGCTCTCCTGTTTTCACCCTTACTTCTTCCACTATCTCTTTCAGACTCCCTCGTTCCCTTGTTGTTGCCACCCTTATCTTTGCCTTTCTTTCCATTGCCACTGGGCTGTTAAACCAGTGGAAAAGGAGAAATAAAGGTCAACTTTCTGTCGTCGTTGATCTGTCTGTCTACAAGTTGTGCTTTAATCCCTTGATACTAATAATACAAACACACGCAAACATGGCATGAAACTGAGGAAAACCCTGATCAAAATTAGTGAGGCTATCAAATAACGAGGAAACTGGTCTTGCGTAAACCTGGTTAATTGAAATTCAGATGTTTGCATGTTTTCTGTCTTTTGTTGGACATATGTTCCTCTCATGCCATCAGGCCTGTGTCTGAGCAGAAAGTGTGAATTGTACTGTAAGCCGTCTATTTCATCAGGTATTTGGGAGAAGGTCTTTGAACAATGCTCATATGCATCACTTTGCCTCTTCCCTTCCGCCTTCGTCCTTGTGGACAAAGAAACAAGAACAAACAGCAGCGCCTGCATCGATCACCAAGGACGAGCTTCTACTGCCTTTGTCTCTCTCTCTCTGACGCCGTTATTTTCCCTTTCATGTCTGTTTTTCTTGCCCGTCTCCCGGGACCTACTTGTGTGCCGAGAAACCAACAAAAATACCAAAAACTGAACATTAAAATGCCCCGCAGTCCTTTAAACACTTGTCATTTGTCCTTTTGTGCGAATTATGGCGAGAGTTGCTATAGAAACTGGACTTCTGAAAAACATTTTTTCATGTTTTCAACAGTTCTTTTCTTTTTTTTTTTTTCATTAAGTTTTCTGGTCAGGCGTAGAGAAACAAGCAGAAGAAAACGGACAGTGAGAAAGAAAACTGCTGTCAATTATGAGTGCGGGGGAATGATGAAAAAAAAAACGAGCCGTTTAAAAATCCAATTTGCCATGGGGGGAGAGATGAGAGATGAGTGAAGGACAGTCAATGTACTGTGACTCTCTCTATGGACACACTGACTAATGTTATGCTTTTTTTTTTTTCTCTGAAAGGAATCAGATGAAAGGGACCAGAGTTTGCTTGGATGTTTAGTCCGCAGTTTAATCACTGTGCATTTCGCTGGAATGAGGCTGCTGGTCTCATTGTGTTGTCGACATGTTTGAATCTGTCAAACCTGCGCCTTTGCTTTTTCCTCCTATTGTTTCGGGTTTTATGCACTGTGTATGACCGCCGGTGCGATTGTGCGTTCATTTGATTCTCAGTACCTGCACCCAGCCACGGGCGTTTAATTCGCCTAGCAGGCGAGAGCATTATCACACTCCCATCACTAATCCCCGTGGAATGAAACACCGACACTTTGATGTCTGCCAAAGAACGTTGCGGCAGCATTTGGAGGAAAGACCGTGCATCACGTACAAACCATAATTAACAATCTATAGCTGGACCGTAGCCAGGTGGAGTGGTGGAGGCTGTGAGAGAAGAGGGGAAAAAAATTTGAGAAAGGTACGAGTGGTGTAGAGCTCGAGGCAAACTGATAAAGCTTAGAGGATATAATATAAATCAGTGTGTCGCTGTGTGGATATGTACATGCTCAGGGTTGGAAGATGTTCGAAAACGTGTCACCATGTCCCCTATTCGCTTTCTGCAGTGATAAAAGCTGAGCTCATGTGATGCACAGCAACAACCTGAATAGATTTCATAAACAAAGACAATAAACCAATGTAATTCTTCATATACCAGAAACAGACCAGAACCGTCCTGGTCACGTTTCACTTGTTTACGACCCCAAACGTCACTGTTTTTTTTTTTTTTTTTTTTAATGCAACAGACATAAAACGTAGAGGGTTATTTCAGTAAAAGAAAAATGTTAAGCTAGATGGTTTTCACATTATTACTGCAAATCGGTGTGCAGTAAAAAATGTGGCTAGCATTTATTTTAAAATTCTACGGTTTTACAAACGTTAATTATCTCAATTTCTTAGTAAATTTGTGCCCCTATTTTTTTTTGCCCCTTTTTTTTTTAAATGTACAAACATACAACTTTTAGTTAAATAATTCAAATTTATGTATTTTTTTTCTAAGCATGTTAAGTATGGAAACAGAATAATAAAACCTACTCTTCCATGTCAAACTTTATCAAAGGTTTACATTAAGATGAAGACAAAAACACATGCATTACATGAGTTTATGATTTAAAAAAAAAAATCCCAGTTTGACATCTTAAAGACACCCAGATTACTGTGTTGGCTCTTATGAGGTATTCATACCTTAAATCAGCAATATTCAACATGTAGGATCATGTTGGCTGATTATCCCAGCATGTCAAACGAGCCTGAATAAATGTACTGACAAACAAGCCTATTAAATGTGACATGTAGCCAATCAGTAATTGTGACAACAGAAGCGCAGAGATCAATGCAAAATACAGAGGACAAAACAACTGGTGCGACACACCAGAACGTCAGGTTAACATTAGAAACGTGCTTTGTATTGTTTTTTTCTCTGTTAAAATTGCCGGTCATGTTTGTTTCCTCTCAACTCAACAGGTTTTCTTAGATTTACCATCTGACATCTAAGTGCACATAAGTGAAATCCAATACTCTGTGACACAATACGAAATAAAACGGTAATCTGGAGAAAAAAAGTACATAATAAGTCAATTTATACATGTGTTTTTGTTTTCTACTTTAAATCTGTGATTGAATCTGTCAAAGCGACAGTGAGTTCTCATCAGATAGTGGGCTGGGCGGCAGGTCTGATGAAAAAATAAAGCACTACAACTTAAGCGGGCTCTGAGACGTCCTTCAAATGCTCAGGCGCACAAAGCCCAACTTCCCGTGCCACCTACGCACCTTCTGGTGAGGAAGCGCAGATAGGTGAGTGCCAGGCCTCATAGCAACGCGTGTGAGCGTGTGTGTGTGTGAGTCGAGCACAAACCGGAGCACGCAAGCTGCGCCGCATACATCTAATGTAAGAGGATAAATCCCCCCCCCAAAAAAACCAAAGGCTTTCATCAAAGCAAGTGAGAAAGGATGTCTTCTAAAGATGAAAGCAAGGGATATTCTCTCATTTCTGCTCGGCTCTCCCTCACTCATTCTTTTAAAATCCTTGAAGAATCATCCAGGAAGAGCGAGAGAGACAGAAAGAGAGAGAGAGAGAGGGAAGGGGCTAAAAGTTATTTACGTCCCACGCTGTGTTATGTGGCTTGTCACTTCTCATTTTCTCCCAGGGTTGTCCTACTGGTAGACTTCAGTCAACTCTCTCCAAGCCTGTATTTGCTGAGGTAATTACAAAGTGACAGCTTTAAATCCTCCGCCACACAAACAACACACACGCACTAATGAGCACATATAGTTTTGTGGTTCTTCAGCCGCTGGGGTTTCGAAATCATTGTTTATTTTAGTTTGGTACCATATGCATTGTCCATCTGAACCACCACAACAGTTTTTCCTCACTTGCAATTCCGCCAAGAGTAGAGACCAACCTTGCTGAAGTGTCTTGAAAACAGAGAAGACACTGATTGTTTTCTGTGTTCCCCATTTAAGATTTGTAGGACACACCAGCTCTTCTACCTCTCATATCCAGAGGTGATTGCAAGCCCATCTTTGATCCCTTCTTTCTTTTCTTCTGTTAGGAGGTGCATTGCCCATACACCGAACCCATGACAAATATAATGTGATTTGGTGGTATCTCTGAATGGCAGGAAAACCGACAGAAATTAATAAGTTACCACATCAGTACAGGAATCGGAAGGAGGAGGAAGCTATGGGGGAGGTAATGGGGCTTCCTGGCAGCAAAACACAGAGATCATCAAATTATCTTTAGAGGCATACCGTCATGGTAAAAGCCAAGCGCACACAGAGCACAACCTGCCCGCAATCTCCTGCTGCACACAATGCTGGTCTGTCATCTCCTGTTTGGATCACCACTGCATGTAAAAAAAAAAAAAAAAAAAAGAAAGAAAAACCTGGTGTCTCCACAGAACCTGTGGAGACCCTGCTGCCAAATTTCAGTCAGATTGTCCCAGATCTCCCGAAAAGGTGTCTCTCTTCATGCTCATTGCTCACCACGGCTCCAGAATAGTAAACTGAAACCATTTACTGGGTGTAATATCTTAGACTGGAACCAATTAGACCACTGGTCCTTTTAGGGTTGGGCATCTTTTATTATAAATTTCTTGTCATAATAAGTATTTTCTTCTATCGTTGTCACGATAAATTCCAGTTAAACTGTCCTAATATTCTGGATTGTTTTTATTTTTATTTTTTCGTTTTTGACCGTTTTCTCCAGTTTGTTCAATGAGAATAACTGCATTTACATTTGAAAATATAATTAAATGCAGTTACTTAGTAATACAAATCACAGTTTTTATGTGACTGGTGTCCAAAAGAAGCATTTCACAAATGGATATGGTTTTCAAGAGCAGTAGCTATGATTACTGTGCCATGCAGTTACAGCCAAATAGTCACTTTAAAAATACGTAATAAATAAATGGTTCCCATCATTCTGTCTCAACTGTTATCACAATATCGCCACAAAATGTTGCAATAAAATATCACCCACCCCAAAGTCCTGCGGCACCCGACATCAGAAAAGAGAGAGGACTGAAGCAAGTACAGTGACACTTAGTTTCTTACAAATTAATCTTTTGTTGCAAAAGCAAAACCTCATACTGAAGAAGTTTAAAAAAAAAAAAAAAATCAAACCTTTATTTTTAATACAATGCAGCATTTAATACGTTAGAAAACAATTAAGTTGAGGTTTTGCTCAAACGTCCTTTTTGAAAGTCAGTTCCATCACAGAGATTAATGAGGTTATCTTCAAAAACTGCTGCTTCAGGCACACGACACTCACAAACTTGTCCAGGTCTGTAACTTCAACAATGTTCCCGTCTAGTAGGCGTTTTACCAGCATTTACTATGCTAAACATTTTTGAATGAAAATTGGCCTAGCTTAGTTAAATTGTTGTTCATTTAAGTAACAACAACAGCGAGTATTGACACTGACTGCATGCAAGATCAACTTCACACAACTTTAATATCTTCCCACAATTAATTCGAGTTGATTTGTTATATTATTACAAGTCCACAGTGATGGATTTCTACACAGATGAGCAGTGGCCTAACAGTAAACCAGTAATGTAGAAGCAAACAATCCGAGATCAAAAATCCAGATCTAGATGAACTTGGCACAGAGTAAACAATAAACAGCAGCTAACATGATCAGCAACTCACCTGCTGCACATCACCAGTCCATTTAAAGTTTAAATGGACACATTCCTGAGCTCATCCTGTGAACATAGCCTGCACTGCATTGGGACATGTAGATATTCACACAAGTTAATAAAATATCAAATACCAAATATAAATTTATGACAGATAAACTGGCAAAAAAATAAAAAAATACATTCTGATCTGGACAAATGCCAAGACACAAAACAGGAAGGTGTTCAAGGTCACTGTTGATCATGTCCAGTGAGGATCTCTGGGCCAGATGTGCCTTTATGAGCTGTGTGTGTGTGTGTGTGTGTGTGTGCGTTAACAACAACAAAAAAAAAGAGCCTGAAAAAGAAAGACAGACACATATACCGACAGGAGTGAGGCATGTGTTGCTCACCAAACCACTCAGCAAGACTGTGATTTATTTGGCATCTGCTGGATGGTGGTCTGGGTACAACAGGCCACCTACACCGAGGAATGACCTCTGACCTGCTTCACCTTCTGAAATTAACTCAGCTGTCCCCACTAAATCCACACCCAGACAGGAGGGACGAGACGTGAGCTCACAAACACACAGACGCACAAATTACGTTTTAGAATTCAGCAAAAACACATGAAGCACCATTTGTGTCAGTCCGGATCTGACAACTTAAAACAGGAGCATGGTCCCGGTGCATCAGCAAATACTGAACGTCCACCATTTGTAGTGACTTACATGCATAGTCTAAGAAGTCCAATAAGAGTCGAAATGTGATGCACTCAGTCATTTACACTACATCACTAGATGGACGCAGCTGCCAATTACCCCAAAAACACCAGTAAACGTGGAGATATTTCTACCTTTTTGTCATCCTCCTCTTTTCTCAGGTACCTACGGCTCTAAGCTGTGTGACCTTGGACACACACTCCCCAACACAGACTCACTCACTCATCCGCTTGTACTTTTATCGGCTTCACTTTTGTTCCCTCACTCTGAACTGTTCTTGTCTCTTCCTTCCTTTGTCGTCTCCATTGTTGTTTCCATTCCTTTGAAACTTAAAAATATCCCACCCTGACTGTGTTCTGTACATTTTGTTGCCATGGTGATTGCTATGTAGAACGAGCAAAAGATCTTTGTGCATGCGTGTGTCTGTGTGTGTGTGTACTCTGGACACATGCACGATGTGTGTTCACATGCCAGAACCCCTGCTATCAGCCAAGCACAGAGACTAAAACAATTTTCCAAGCACGCAAGAATAAAGAGAACATCAACTACCACTAAGCTAGTTGGTATTCCTCTACCATTTCCCCACTATTCTCATTATTTTCATTCTCCATCTTAGATTTCCTCTCACTCTTTGTGTTTCTCTGCTGTCTTCCATCTTTAAGCCCACACCTCTCTCTACATCAGCCTTCAAACGCCCATCATCACCCTTCTGAGCCTCATGGCAACAGCTGAGACAAAGAGTGAGGAGGAGGAGGAAGACAGCGACAGACTGACAGCTTACTTCTCTGAACAGTTTGTGGGAGTTACTCTGCATGTGACAGTAAGTGAATGGACCTCATCTGGCTCGTATACTGCAGCAGCATCCAGACATCAAGGCACAATGCCTGGCAAAAGTAATTTTTCCACTGGAACCTTGTTGCGACCTGTCACATTGCAGCTGTAAACGTCAATGTATTTCAGATTTTATTTGACATAGACCAACACGTGGTAAAAACATGGTTTTTGAAAATTAAAATCTGAAAAGTCGGGTTTTCATTTGCATTCGGCACTTTTGAAGAGAGGTTTTATAAAACCACATTTAGCTGCACTTTGCGGCAACCATTAAAGGCCATGTTTATGTCAGCTTTGCTTCCTCAAGAAAATAAAAGTTTTTCCTCTTCTTTTTTGCAAAATAGCTCTCAAGTTCAGTACGATTGAATGCAAACCCTTTGTGATTCTGACATTGGCCAGTCTGTTTTATAAATTTGTCAGCAGCAGTGGTTCAGGTCATGGGGATTTGATCTGTAGTCATTTGCCGCCTCAAGCCCCACTCAGTCCTCCTCAGTCATTTTGCCGTTGTGTCCTTGGGCAAGATGCTGTACTTGGCTCATTTTGCCAGCTGGTGGTCAGAAGGTCGACTGAATGATAACCTCACCTCTGTCAGTCTGCCCAGGGCAGCTGTGGCTTCAAGCGAGTGAATGGGTGAATGATGTAGATCATGGAGTCCTCAGACTTCATAAAGTCCTATACAAGTACAGCCATTTACCATTTTACAGTCAGACAAATTTAGGTCTGGACTTTTACCAGTCCATTCTAGCAGGGCACTATCTTTTCATTTGGATCCCTGAGTTCAGATTCATCGTCCAACTGGAGGGTGAAACGCTCCTGTCCCAAGTCTTTTGCGTCCTCTCTGTACCTCTTCCATAGTTATCATGAAACTCTGGGCTGCTTCTATGATAATTGTTCTCCATGCGTGGTCTTTCAGCTTCAGTGAATGCCCATTTCCTAGTAAGTTTGCTGTTGTGCTGTACTCTACCTATTTACAGGTGATTGATTGAACAGAGCAATGTGAAATATTTTAAGTTTAAGATAATGTGTTTGGCCTTACCCTGGTGTCAACTTCTCCACAGCTTTTTCCTTGTCCCTTGGTCATAGTGATGCTGTTGATCTTTGTTTACTAATGTTTTTTTTTTTTTTTAATATATATATAATTTTCTTTAACAGTAACCATATAGGAAGGGGGCCTAAAGAATGGGAGTAAAACTTGGGAGGGCCGTGTCAACGTTTGTAGCCTCTTTATAGCAGGTCAATCAATCAATCAATCAATCAAATTTTATTTGCATCGTACATTTCAGCAGCAAGGCATTTCAAAGTGCTTTACATCATAACAGTCATCAAGTAGGGGGATTCTTGCCTTTGCATCCAGAAGAGGTTTACTGTTTACACTCCTACTGTGTTATACGGAACAAAATATCTATTGGTATTTTTATTCCCACTCACGCTCACAATCACGCAGTTTACAATGGTATTCACAGTCTTTCAAGGGGTTTACGGCGCGAGGCTCTGAACACCTCTTTCACGGAATTTTGAGCAGGGACTCCGTCGTCTCTCACGGATTTTTGTGCAATTCTATGTAACCGTGTTACATTACACACAGGTGGATTTCTCACCTATTGGGAGACTTCTGAAAGTAATCACGAGGTATCAGATCAGAACGGGCTGAGTGCATTTGCAGAAATCTCTTTTCAGAGTTTTATTTGCTAAACGTTTGATCGACTTTGTGTTGCTCAATCAAGTTTGTGGTTATAAAGTGAAAACTCTGAAAAAGCTCATAGGGTATGAATACTTTTACAGGTTGGCACCCTATACCCCTTGAGTCTAAGAAACTAAAACACATGCTCCAGAACTGCCATCCTTACATGATTGTTGCCTCTCTGACATCTCAACATTTGACTCTTTGCATACAGGAATCATATGTTAACAGATTGGGTGGTGCATGGTCCTTTTCCATTTCTATATTCTTTAGTGTCATCAGATTAGTTTCATATTATTCTGCCATATGATGTTCCATTTGCGTAATCGCGTACATATGTAGCTCTCTTTATGCGCCTGTGCATGATTAGAAACATGCTAGGAATCATCCCCACTGATCAGAGAAGCGATAGGCTCTTTCAATCCGGGGGTGGTCCCCATGTGCAGCCACCACCCCGGGAGGAGCACAGAGAAGAAAAAAAAGAAGTCCTGGTGGCTCTGTTCAACTGACTGAGTCAGCTTGTAAAAAAAGAAGGGATTCCAGCAAGCTATTACTCACAAGCAGGGATTACCAAGACAGCAAAATGATATTGATTGATAATTTTCTTCCTCGCTGCAGATTGTTAGGTGATCATATAGACCCTGAGGGACATATTTGAGACAGATAACAAACTGCTGAAACACAGTAAATGAGCGGCATGATGCAAGAACGGATAGATCTGCCCTATGGTGAAATGACATCTAATCCTGGCTTGTGTGTTAAAGGATATGTCTGGTTCATTATAAATTACATTTTGCTATGTTTTATTTAAGGAGTTTCAGCTGTTACATTTATAAGTAATAAAAGAATTCATTAAACAACTCATGCAGCTGTTAACAGTGAAGAAAATAAGTCAGAATCAGCTTGATTTCGACAGGTTTCTGCAGACAAGGCATTTGACTTTTGTCCTGCGTTCCTTTCAATGACATATTTCAAATGTTTGTATAAACAGCGTTTTTACAAAAAAAAGAAAGTTGAATTGATAATCTGTGTTATGAATCTGGGTACTCTAAATGCTAAATGTAGCATCCAAAATATAGTCTGGCAAAAGAAACTGTCTGTGTCGACTTCTTTTTCTAATAAATAGCTCTGTGGAGCGGCAACTTAAAGGTAAAAGCCTGAACAGTTTATGTCCATGATGTGTCAGGTCTGCAGAGATTCTATATATATATATATGTGCATATATATAACTAAATCATCATGTGCGAACTGCTTGTTCTCCAAGCGGACTAAATCACCAGAACTCAACATTCCTACTTAGCAGTAAAATAATGCTAATTTAATATGTTCACTTTCTCTTTGGCTTGATGGTAGCAAACAGTAAGCAACCTCAAACTACACCAAGGAAGGTGAAGACCTCATGAAGTTTATCCTGGTTTGGTCTGATTACTTCTGCTACGCCATCGCTGTCTCCTCCACCTTCCCAATCTCTTCAAACAAACTCGTTTTACAGAACACGCATTCCTGACTTTAGCAGATTGAGCGGATTTTCCTTCTGCTTCCATCTCGCCTCAGCTCCAGCGTCTGCAAGCAGCAGCCCATTTTAAGAAGTGCTGACACTAGAAAACCCGGCATTTCTGTGCATTTAAGGAATGCATTTTTATCCGGCTTACAGAGTCGAAAAGAGAAGGAAAGAGCCCAGAGAGAAAATGTGGAGAGACAGTGAAATACCAGAGATGGAGGAGGATTGAGAAATAAATTTAGAGAAGAAAGAAAGTGGTGTTTGCATAGATATTTTTTGACTGGTCACTGGTGAATTGACTTTTTTGTCGCCTTGCAAAATACTCCAACTCTTACATTTTTAAGATTTTGTCAAACTACAAACTTCATTGCATGTTATTGGGCTGTGACAGACCAACGAAAGTGGTGTATACGGGTTAAATGGAAGGAAAATGATACATGCATTTCAATTTTTCTTAGAATAGAAAATCTGAAAAATATGGCATACACATTTATACTTAGCTCACCAGAGTCAGTGCATTGAAACAGACCCTTTTTCTGCAATTACAGCTGCAAGACTTTCTCTACCAGTTTTACATATTTAGAGACAGAAATGTTTGATCAATTTTTCTTTGTAAAGTTGCTGTAGCTGGGATAAAGATCATGCTTGATCTATATGTTAAATTGCAGCTCTGAATATATGTTTAGGTTCTTTGTCTCACTGAATGCAAGACAAAGGACTTCCAGAGTATTTGCTGTTGAATTAATACAGTAAATGCTCTGATTTACTGTATTAATTCAACACAGTAGAAGAAAGTTCCTCATCCAGAACTTTCTTCTAGGATCTTCCTGTATTCCTGTATTGATCTTGTATTGGAATTGGAAAGAGGAAAAGCATCCTAAGAGCATGATGCCATCGCCTCCTTGTTTCACGTCTCTTGCATTGTTTACTATGTGGGTCACTAACCGGGAGCCAGGAAGAAAAAGCAACCAGAACATGATGGGATTTAACTGGAGGAACCGGCCAGGAGAGACTGAAAATGAGGTGCGTAAGTAATGGGAGGTTGAATGCTGAACAAAAGACCTGGGTTAGTTTTAGTCTTGGGTTGATGAGCTAATGAGTAGCAGGAAGGGGGAGAGAGAGAGTAAGAGGAAGTGACACATAGGGTGAGTGAGAACACACTGTGGACTAGGAAATTAATCTAACAAAATAACTACACATGACAAGTATAACAAAAACTATGATAACTCAGAAAATGACCAGACACAAGAAATAAACATAACTAGAATCAGTAAGGAACTGAGGTAAAGTAACAAACAGAAACAAGACTGATCTAATGAAAAAAAGAAACTAAGGAAGACAGAAATAAACAAACTTCTTATTAACTCAAACAAACATTTTTTTCTGCTATGTTTGGTCACTTTCCTGACCTTTCAGGTGTGTTTGTTTGCTTCAGTGTTTATATAGAATTTTCAGAGCAAAGAGGGATAAATAAAATCTACATACACTATATATTTTTTCTTCTTTTCACAACTACTTTATGTTAACCTGTTCTATTGAATGCGAATAAAATACACTTTAGTTTGAACGTTGATATGAGGCCAAATGTGAAAATGCTGAAAAGATTGAATACTTTTGAAAGGCAATTTGTATACCAAAAAACATCTAAAAGGATGTATGCTCCAGGTTCACATATGGTTTAGTTGTGGGGGTGGGAGTGAACCCACAGACATTCCCAGACTTTAGTAATCCACAGCAGATGACGCCTGACACACATGTGTTCTCCACAAGGACAGTGACTTTGATGGATTGTGTCCAGGCAGCCATGATCACCATTTCCTGTACTCTGATTTACTGTATTTGCATCTATGTTAAATATGTGGTTACCATAGACTGTGACAAGACAAAAAAACTTACAAAGGGAAGTCCGAGAAGGGATTTTTTTCAAATTCTTTTACCACCAAGAGCAGGGATTTTAAGTGTGGGCATTTACTTGCTCTAAGTCTATTATCACAATAAAATCAATTCAATATATATGCAGTATGATATACATTAGATTAATGTTAGTTTCAAGCTATTTTGGCTGAGTTTAATGACTACAGATCATATTTGCCAGAATTCAATTTAAGGAAATTCCAGGATTGTGGAATCAGTTCTTTAAATTTGCATAAAATTTAAAGAACTGTTGATATTTAGTTGACATTTTAATCAACTAATCAATTTCTAACCCCAATTGTACTGTTTGCTGCAATTGGGCCATGCTACTAAAATACTAAGTGTGTTTGTGTTTATGTTGGATATTTGTATGTGTGTGCATAATGCATCTTAGGTTTTTTTCTTGTCAGTTCTTAGGGGTTGACACAATAAAAGGTTACTTGGTGTTGGGTTTCGTCTCTAATACAGCCATGTAGCAACAGCTTGCTCACAACACCTGGCAAATAAACTTAAACATACGTTTGTTTGTGTTTGTGCCACTGGAAAACATTGGATAATAAAATCAAAATTGCATCATAGGGTGTGGTTTACATTCAGCCCAGAAAATTGGTATGAAATGAAAACAGGAGCATAATTGAAGGTAACACACTGTATATACCCAAAACAAAGAGATAAATGAGATTACAAACTTGTAATGAGTCTCGAGGGAGGCTAGTGATTGAGGGACGGTAAAACAGAGCACACTAAACATTTCTTGGCATCTCTCACTGTTGACAGAGGTTCATCAGAGTTAAGGGATACCTGCAGGAGCAGGGGAATCTTATCATCCCTCAGCATCCTTAACTCTTCACTTCAGTCAACTGTGGGCCCCCTTGGGATCGTTGTGACTGCCAGCTGGGCAAGCATGTTGACAGCTCTTTCCCATGGCTGGCCACTGATGCGTCGCTTTGTACCCTGAAAGAGACAGGAAGAGCACATCACCCCTGTAGGTAAGTACGGGGACATTTTATCATAGGGGAGCACCAGTGACAACAGTGGTCTCAGGCCGCTGGATATATTCTATTATTCACAGCCCAGCATGAGCGTCAGATCTTCCTGACGATTGGTACAGAGGCCGATGTCAGAGGTGACATCAAAAAGACAGTGGCTCTGTGACAGCCGCCAACAAGGCTGCCGTCAAGGTAATACCCAGGTGCCCCGGCAAAGGTCCCCACTCTGGAGGCACAGGAGGAATCGTGAAAGGTCATCGCGCAACACAGGTCAAACCTTTGATCCAATCAGAGACAGAATCCAGTAGGGAGAGCCTTTTTATGAGGGAGGCGTGGAGGACAATGGTTGGCTGTCAATTTGTATTTCAGGGCCACAACAAGAAGCTAAAAAGAACCAAGAGCCAGCAGCAGCAGCTGCTGCTTCATCATTATTTAATACACAAGTCACTTTAGATGCTTTGGGAGTAAGACAAGGAGTGGAAAGAGTAAAAGGATCAGTAATTACTGTTATTACTAAACCACATATTTGATGAGGGCCCCCTCCAATTAGAAAGTCAATTGTCGGTTATGTATTCACACAGGCTGTGAAAAAACACTGAGGGGCTGACCCTGAAGCTTGACCTTGTTCGCTTTGAACCTCTTCTCCTCAGCCCCCTCCCACCGTCCAGTTCTCGGTTTTCTCATTTTCTCTCACTCGTTCTGCCTGCACTCAGTCCCTGGGAACCCATGCTTTGATTTGGCCCGTCCAGCAGCAAAAGTAAACCACATTGCATTTTAGGAATGTAAATAGGAGAAAGTGCTTTTGTCAAAAATTGATTGGATGATTCTAGCTGGACCACAGAATCATTTAGAGGGCATATGTAAATACCTCTTATGATTATGGAGGAATGCAGGCTATTTCCCTTTCAATGTCCAAACTGGTCATTTGGTTTGGAGGAGGTCACAGTGAAACATAAGGAGCTGGAGGATCATAGCACACCATGCACTATTAAGAACCCCAAGTGCTCCGCAATAAAAATTGGCAATAAGTCTATGCAACGTCTAAGTGGCTCATTTGACGATTTTAAGTTTGGTAGATTTTTGCTTTAAATGTGTTTTTCAACACCTAGAATTGTTTTTTTTTTTGTTTTGTTCATCAGAAGTCTACATGTAGGTCACAGCTGCCTCATCTCTCACGTTATTGGAGTTTTTACATCTTCTTTTCAACACTACCCCAAATTGTCATCTTCACATAAGAAAAAAAAACCCCCAAAAAACAGATACATTGTCTTTGTGGCCTTTCTGTATGGAATATGAATCTTTTCTCCCTGCATGCGTGGGTTCTCAATCACTCTACCACAAACCTAAAATAAACATTATGACTTTATTGGCCTCTCTAATTCTCCCCAGGAATGAGTTTGACCTGAGTTTCTCTGTGTTATCCCACAATAGATGATTGACAACCCTGTCCAGGGCGTACCCCGTCTCGCACCAATTTCTAAATATTCTTCTGCTGAATTCGATCGCAAAGCTGTGTGTTTAGAATGGAGAACATATAGCCGTGTTTAGGGATGACAATTTTATTAGCCATAATGAGATGAGACACAAGAAAAGTACAAGGATTTGACTTATGCAAAAACAGGCACAAGCATCAGTAGAGTGCTAGTGAAACTAAGAAAGCAACTAGGACTTCATCCACTCCACGGATGCAACAGCCTGACCAGCTTTGTATCTCACAAAATTGCGATACGTTAAGCTGTTCCCTAATGGGGAGTTTATGAAGGACTGTTTGGTAGAATCTACAGCACCAATTTGCCCTGGGAAAAAAAGCACTCTTACAAAAGAGTCCCTGTACACACCATAATGAAGATTCTGTGCAATCAATATTGCGAGACTTTCGTCCTTCAGAAAACTGACAATATTGACTTGTTTTACTTGGCTCTGGACAAAAGACGAAGACAATACAGAGCCAGATCTCACTGGACGTCAGATCTGGCTTTTGCTGCTTAGATATCTGAAACCGAGTCTGAACAGAGAGGCTATACATGCATATCAAAACCGAGACTGTTTTGGACAAAATATATTTTACACAATTTGTAAAAACATATTAGCATTGAAGTTGTTTATCATTCAACCTTTGAAAACAACCATCTAAAATGCACATTTAAAAGCTCTGGATTAATAAGAGTAATGATAATGAGGGTATGTAAATCTTTAACCGCCGTTGTAAGAACTGTTATCCCTCCCAGCAGTCACAGCTGCAGACACGCTATGATATCAGTGCAACCTAATGCAGCCCCTCAGGGTTTAAGATACAATTTGTCAGGATTGTCAGTGGAATCCATCATCATGGTTCTCACTGGTTAAACAGACTCTTTAGGCTGTAAAAACACACACCGGTTTGCATATCAGATGTGATCTCTGACAAGATAACTCTGAATCATGCTTGTTTGGCTGAGCAGTGTATATTTTTTGCGCAGATCAAGTGTATTCTTTAAACTACATACTACACAAGCCATACACAGACACATAGCTGAGCTCAGATCGGCTGCCATCGCTCATCACTTCCTCCCTCATTCAGAGCTTCACAGACAAGATGACTTCCTGTCTAACAGGCTGACTTTCTCCAGGGAAGAGGTCTTTGGATTGACAGGTCTACTCTTTGCATGTGTGCTTTTGTCAATCTGCAGCAAACTATGTAGTGGTCCTTCTTTGCCAGCAATGATTACTTTCAAATGAGCCTCTGTCCTCTGCTGTGTACTGCCATCCTGAAGCAGAATAACAACCTTACTGACTCTGAAACCCCCATCTCATGATCAAATGCAACAGTCCTGACAACCAAATATCTTCTCGGGAAACACACAACTCCCCCAAAGGTAGGCTGATATGCTGCGAGTGAGTATGCGGATAGCTATGATCTTGTTCTCTGTCAGACTTCAGTGTGTTTTCACAAGACAAGAGATTGGTGACAAGGTACACAAACACGCTCAGACAAGGAACGGTGTTGGGGAGGAGTTGAATGAGGAATAATAATTAATGGTGACTCTGCAGCAGGACAAAGATGCTCCCTTACGACCAGCATCCTATCCTCCCCTCAAGGGACAGAACAGGGCTTCAATTAACTGACAGGCAGACGTATTAGAATTTCTTTCATGGGCCTTGATGGGCTGCTGAGATGCAGGACTATATTGCTTTGAAAGCCAGTGTGGTTTCCCCATCAAACGTGCCCTCTAAAGTCCTTTGATCTGCTTGGTGGTATGTGTCCTTGGAGATATGTGTCTACTTCCTCAAAGCACCTCATTTTCCTGTGCTGAGGTTTAGAACAACAGCGGCAGCAGGCTCTGCTGCATTCAGGCTCAGACAACAGAGACACCACCAACACATTATGGGACACTAGGAGGTTTTAAGCACGTGCAATGCAAAGTATGCAGAGTATGAAGATATCTTCTCAGAACGAATGCGTGCGATTAGTTTTTCCATATTTTCCATATTTTGTGAGATTTACATATTGAATGTCATTTCTTTCACTGAGAATTTATGTGATTTGTAATTTGAAATAACTTTTTTTTTTTTTTTTCGTTCTCATTTTATGTTCCTGGACATCTGCTGTGAAGTGAATCTCCAACAGGTTTCTAACAGGTTGTTTTTAGCTCAATCCATTTTCCAATTGATTCTGACAAATTTTATTCCCTTTAAAATCCTCCTCATAAAAAAGCATCCTTGCTGCATGACCATGCCACCACCATACTTAACTGTCTTTAGGGTGATTTGCTACATTAGTTAACCTCAAGACAAGCTTTTATGAAATTAGGTGAAAAAACCAAGTTTTTCTGATCCTTCCAGACTTTGGTTTCCCTGAATTTTTGCTTGAGGAAATTCAATGCGAGAGGAATGTATGCACACAACATTTTTCAGATTCTTATTTGCAAAAATGCTGAAAAGGATCCTTTCAACTTTCTTTTCACCGAGGTTTCGTCTTGTTTGTGTTGGTATAACACATTCATCCCAATGAAATCCATTAAAATCCATTTTTGGTTTTATTATGCCAAAGTGTGGAAATGCTCAAAGTATGTTTATAGAGCCGAAGTTTTGAATCTATCTTTGGCACACAAAACTGTCCTGCGGACATATGTATTAATAGGTCCAAATATGAAGGTTTTAGACTTTTTATTTTCTTTTGCATGTGTACTGACTTTGTTGGTATACATGCAAGATGACACTTGCATGACACTTACGTGAAAAACTTTGCCCAATAAAACTGAATCTACATCATTTACATTCTTGTAGAAAAATCTGAAAATAATTTAGCTGAAGGGTAATTTCTTATCGCCTCCTGAGTCTATCAGTCTCACGGGGTTTTCACTAATTCTCTCTCATTACAGTAGCAGCTTAAACACTAAAATGATCAATCATTTGGAAAAACTGCTCCAACAAAAAATGATTTCAGCTGGAGTTGTTGTTCTTTCGACAAGAAAAGAACAACTCCTGAGAAAGCTGCCAGTGGATTCTGCAACACAATCAGAAAAGAAACAAACCATGTTTCAAAACATACAATCATTTTCAATAAACTACTGAAAAGTTTCATTTATTCCAGTAACTTAATTATGTAATTGCATTTAGGGAGAAAGCAAAGTAGTCTTGTTGCCTGTTGACCCCCCACCCTGCCCTTGACGCCACTGCTGACTTTCCCTTGAACTGCTGGGTCATTTTCCTGTGGAGGATGCTGCTCGCCTGTGAAACGTTGCCCAAGTTTCACTTCCCCCAGCAAGAACCCTCAGTCCTCCCCAGACGCAGCAGTTCGGTAAACTGTTTACACTTGACTATCCACAACTGGATCACTGCCAGTGACATCCGGAATGAGGCCCACATCAACCAATCTACAGGACAGACCTCCAGACCTCAGATAGAGAGGCCTAACCAGGCTCTGGTCTGAAGTAAAGTGTCAATTTGCACAAGTTTTTTTTAACTCATAAACAGATTACTAGAAAATTCCCAAACATTAAGTTTTTGTCAGTTTAAAAGCAGCAAATCCTCCTCTGGCTCAAAGGTGCTCTGCAGTTCGTGACTGCCGGAGTCCCATGGAGGATATCATCGCTAAGTTGTCTTTAAAGACTCGCTACTTCTCCTTCTCGTCTTCCACTGCTGCGGCAGGTTTCAGGCACACTTTCGCTAATGTACGTGCAAGTAAAAAACCCTGACATATTCAGCAAGCATGATGTAAGTCTGAGATAGAGAGAAATCCTGCAGCTCACAGGGAATTCTTCACAAGCAGAAAAAAAAAACAAGTGAAGGATAAAGAGGGAATATACTGTGAGTTCTTTGTAAGTGAAGAATAAATGAATTCAGAGACTTAAACACAGACAGAGAGGCATATCATTCTACACTCAGGGTGAAATGCAAAACTGGCACAAGCTGCACAAAAATGTAATTGTTTTTGTTTAAAATTACTGTCTTAGTGGATGATTTCTTTGGGTAATGACCCAAATTTGTGAACCTTGTAAATCGGGCAGAATTTGTCACTTGATGAATCAGGAAAAGAAGATTTGTGTCATGCAGTAAATAGTGCACGTACAGATTCAGCACTAAAGTAATTGGTTGTAATGGAGATGAGCCAAAAGAAAATACTGTGGTTCTAAGGGTTTGGGTATGGATGCAGAAATAAAACTGTTCACCCACGTCTTTCAACTTTAAAGAGATAATTTTGCATTTTTTCAAAGTAGGTGTCTGTGGTTCTGCTATGAGCAGTCACTGTCTTGCCTGTGTGAAACTTTACTTCCAAATGCATTACGTAAAGACAAACCAAAAAAACAACAACAAAAAAACGTTATTATCAGGCACAGCATTTATTCCCAAGACTTAAGTTTAAAAATAGTGGTGCTGAAAGAGCTACAGAGACATGCAGTATTTTCAGTGCTTTGAAAAGGTATTAAACTCCTTCAGTGTTTTCAAGTCAGTATATTTTATTAGAATTTTATGACTGCAAAACATTGCAAATCTCTGAAGTAAAAAAGACATGCATGGATTTGACCATTTTTACCATTAAACAGCTAAAAAATGTTACATGCTGTAGGATTACGCTCTTTTGAGTGGACTTTGTAAAACCACATTTAATTGCAGCTACAAGTCTTTTGGGTTACAGCTAAGCCCAAAAGATTTTAGAAATAAAAAATAGCCTAAAAGTAATCTCTTAACGTTACCAATATGTTCCTTTTGACTGACAATACTGCTAACTTTTAAGAGCTGCATAGCCAGAGCAAATAATTTAATTTGATAGAGAATCTATGGAGGGAACTCAAGAAGAGGGTATTAGGAAGAACGCCTTTCCACCAAAATAGAAAGACATGGACTTCATCACTAATCATCCAAAAGCTGTGGAAACAAGGACAAAAATACACCAACATGGAGAAACAAGAAACATGTCATATTCAGGGTTCTGCAAGAAATTTGATTCTTTCCAAAGTCAAATTTCTAGATTTTTTTTTAAAATATTTTATTTATTAACTTTCTAGGCATTTGAGAACAAACTATAAACAATGAATCTGCCTCAATAATAGTTCAGAATAGTATTTTCATGTTGTAATCTTGTACAATATATTTTTATTATGGCTACTTTTCACACCTTTTGATATTGATGTTTGCTGTTGCACCTGAATTTTCGCAGCTTGAGACAATAAAGGATATTTCTATTCCATTATTATCTGTAGGTTTGTCTGGTTTCTGATTTTTGTGGTTATTTCACTGCCTCTGCAGCATTTAGACTATTTCAAAATTCCCAACTCTTACTATTGTCCAACAATGAATAGGTTATGCTAGTTTTACTGTATACTGCCTTCTTTACTGTATTTGCAAGATGTTCCAAAAATATCAGTTTTAGTCATTCTTTGGTATTTAAAAGCTATTTTAAGACTCATGGATCCAGTTCATCCTAAATGTCAAGTTGTCTTCAGGTTTTCAGACAAACAGGTTGAAAAATTCCCCACTTTGGGTTTTTAAATGTGTAAAAAGAAGTAAAAAGAAAACAACAACAAAAACCCAGACAAAATATTGAAATATTGATTTAGTTAATGAAAGATAAAACACGCCAGTGTTAAAATATGATGAATTTTTTATAAGGTAATTGGAGTCTGCCGAGTGCAATTTACTACAATAACTTCATCAATGAATTACTGTTTTGTCAGTGTTGATAAATAATAAAAAAAAATATCACAGGCACATTTAAGGCACCAGCTTGGCTCAGCCTTCTACTCTTATTCATTAGCGACAGAAGCAAAAAGGGAAACATTTTCTGTGGCAGAAATTAGCAGAGGATGAGAAAAAACACAGAGAGTCGGAGCACGAAAGCTAGAAAGAAATAAAGTGGATCCATTGCCAAAAAACCCAGCATGTCCTGCAGTGACATGTATGCTGAATACCAATCAGGGGCAACGGGGCTTGGCGGTCCAGGCGCGGCACTCATTTCCAATGCACACACTGTAGCTCAATCAGACGGGCCCTGGCAGATAAAAAGGGATCGCTTGCCTGGCTCTCAGAATATTAGCTAATGCCACATTTGCAAGTCTTAAAGAGAAAAGAGGGACTGGGTGGGGGGGGATGGGCAATAAGAGGTAGATAAGAAGCAATGAAGAAAAAGTGTTACAAGTAAAGAAGAAAAAGAAGATAGGAAAAGTAAAAAAAAAAAATTTTTCTCTGTTTGGTACAGCTGGAAAAAAAGAGATTATTTCTCGCAATAAAATGCTGTGAATGGCTTTGTAGTTCACAACTGATGGAAGTGATGCCTGGATGGGGATTACTCTCTTTTCATCATAAAGCCCCATCTGGTATACCAGCAAGACCACGTCTGCCCGGGCCTCTCGCCCTTTTAAAGTGCAGTCTTGGGTTACACATCAATCCAGTCCTGCTGCAGCTGTGCCGGGAAAAGACGGCAGGTCCAGCTTTTGCACACACACACACACACACACACGGCGACGTGCTAACATGCACACACACAAAAAGAAACGCTCATCAATCACGGCGTGCGTTCAAATGCAGCCGGACAGATGGGCATTCAGGGAGGCAGGAAGATGCACAGACACATGTAAAAACACGCCGTCGACCTTCGTTCCGTGTGCCAAATTACCACAGAAACAATGGTGAAACACACAAAAAGAAGTGCTTTTGAAGCAGGCCTATTTCCAACTTGAAAGAGTCAGACGTAATTAAAACCAATGGGCAGCAATGCGAGATAAATGAATAGCAGAACATTCACCAGACCCCTCCTCATCTTTTAACTAAACCACTGGTCCAGTGGCTGGCAGATGTTCTGGCTCCATTTGATGTGCGCTTCTGCATTCCCATGTGTTTCTCAACACACGTCTCTGAGTCTGCGTGTTTCCCCTGATTGGCAGGACATTATTGCTATATTTCCCCCTCCACTTCATCTCTAGAGATCAATCACGGCTGTACTAACAGACGTAAACCTGTCATTGGCCCCGGTGCTTATAAGGTTTCAATTTGACTCTGCTTAAGTGAAATGGTTAATACTAAACCCAAACTGACAAGAGCGTGTTCGGACCAAATCCATATGATTAAAACACCTTTAAATAAATGCATGTTTATACTCATCAGATGTAACACTAAAGCAGAACTCTGCCATCCTGAAGCACAACAGACAAATGCTCTGGTCACATATAAAAAGTAAGGCAAACATATTACAGATGCCAAAGAAAATCTATACTTTAAATCTATACTTTACCAATGTTTACACAGCATTACTTTCATGATCTTCACACAGAAAGATTATGTTTAATTTATAACCTTCTGCATATATGGCATCCACATATATATGGTCCTTAAAGTAGCAACCGTATATACTGCTTCAACGTTTTTATGGTTGAAGTTGTTTTGAGAGAGGACACACCAGTTTTGTCTTGCTCCGTCTGACTGTCTTGTATTGTGAGGCTTAAATAACAACTAAGGAACGACAAAGAGAACTTTTGTCACGCAGGTAAGAAATTAACTGCCGATAACCTTTTAACAGACCTCAAATCAAGATAACCCCTGACAGAAGAGTAAGGTGGTGCAGAAATCAATAAAACACGTTTAATTTATCCTACAATAATAACTGTGCTTTTCATATCTCTTTACTTTTATGTGAAGAAGACATTCTTACATGAAGCAATTTACATTTTTGGTTTTCAGAATGGGTTTTCACATGACAACCATTGAACTGAAGCCTACTTTGGTGTTGGGACCATTAGATAAGCCATTGGATTCATCGGCTCTTTGACTTTTGCTTTCAGTCACTAACTTACAGAAAAGTAACACAGTTTAAAAATCATAAAAAAAAAAAATTAAAAAAAAAACATTCACCCAAACTGAACACACAAGACTCATTTTAGATTCGGATGTGTCACATGGCTCTAAGTACACGTTTCACACAGGATGACCATGACTTCACAACACTTTGATCTTGGCCTCCCTCAGACAAGACAATGAAAGCCTCATAAAATGTATCTACACAAGGTAAGACAATAGGCGCTTATAAAACTTTTGAAGAAAGAAGCCGTTCAAACGTAACAAAGTAGAATAGTGTATAGAAACTGAGTTTGGTCTCGAAGAATAACACACATTTACTCCCATTTCACATGTTTTTTATAGGAGATTCAACTGATGGGTCATATTCCTCGAGCAGATGTACAATTATTCTTTTTAGAAGAGACATTTGCCTTAAAGCGACAAATGATATTAGAAGTCACACATTAATGTGAAGGACGCGATTCACTTTCTGACTTTCTGGACCTTTAATTCCCCTTGTCTAAATTGGCCAGGCAGGACGCTTCTTCATCTTTAGACCGTGTCATCCTCACATTTCAGCACATTACGGGAAGAGAGGCTGGCCCCATTGTTATCTCACGATCTGCCTATTCCTGCTTATTCCTATGCTAGGACAGGAACAAAGAGGATAATATTACGACTGGACTGAGATAAATTAAACTTAATTTCACTGGAATTAAAAGAGGCGTTTGATGGTTTTGAAAAGAGAAGCGATAATGAGGAATTCAATTTGATTAGTTTGCCGTTAAAGATAGTCTTACCGGTCTGTGGGAAAGCATTGATGGAGCTCCTCTTTCAGTGTTTGAAATTTGTGAACGGATAAAGTGAACTAGAGAAAAAGAAAGAGGGTTGGGTTAATGTTATGACTACTGAAAATTGTGCTGTTAACAAATTGGTGGGTCTCAGCTGTTTTCCACCACTTCAGCCTCCAGGTATGTTCGCCTGCCTGTCTCCAGCTTCATTGTAGTGTTTCTTTCAATGTCGGACTCTCAGTTAAATCTGGACAGCCCAAATGACAACGCTACCGGCAAGACAGAGGCGGTTGACGGACGAGGAGAGAATAAAAGGAGCCTAAATCAGCCCCCCCCTCCACTTCCCTACCACTTCTCCCCACTGTCAGCTGGTTCTGGACAGCCCCGAGGAGATGAAACCTGTTTGTAATCCCGCTCTTCCTCTTCATGTCTGTGTGTTTACAACCTGACCATATTTCTGCTGCAGCTCTGTCTGTGGTCTACGTCCGTCTCCATTAGATCAAATGCAGGAAGGTGTGGAAGAAATGCGACGCATTCATTGTCCTTGGCTGACAAGCTTCTCGTAGTGCTTTTGTTTGATAGACGCTGACAAATGACGGGCTATTAATTTGTGCAAACTGCTCCTCCTCGATCTCCGCACAGTCATAATAGACGTCTTGAGCCTGAGGTCTGAGTGAATTGTGAAGTGTCTGCAATGTGACGCTCATCAGATAGTGTATGTTTCACCGTCAGGAGAAAGGTCGGCTAACTGACTAGCATAGCATTTTTATGCCCATCTTTGGATCGCAGGATCAGAATCTGCTGGGTTGCTGTGCAGGAGGAAAAAAACCTTTTGGGTGCGACTCTGGAACATCTTCAATGGAAACCGCATGACTTTAAATGGGTAACCACCGGGTGGTCCAATAAGCTGTATGATGACATTTACTGACACATGTGTCTCTTGCAATTAATTTCAACTCCTTGAAACATCAACTTTTACACCCTCTCTTTTGGGATGTTTCAAGCTGTGATTTATCTGGAACCCAGAGAAATTTGATCAAAAGATGACATAAATGAATTCCAAGCAAGTTGCCACGGGTTTCCCAAGGGCCTCTGTGGTTATCTCAATTAAACCGATCCTGTTAAAACTTCAGATCTTTTCAAGAAAGAAAAAAAAAAAGACTATATTACAAAACACACCATTAAGGGCTAATAAGGTCTGTGCAAACGTTCTTCATAAATCCTGTTTTCTACTGATGTCAACCCAAACCTCATGGTCAGAAGTAAACAGGATGCTGTAGCGCTCACCACATCCTATCCCAGTCATCTGCCTTACTAAAGCAGAAAAAGGAAAACATATCTCTGTCATGCTTTTAATTTACAAACCCACTTGCTCTGCAAACAATCTAACACCGCAAACTCTCCACAACTCTTTTGGTCTGTAACTTCAAAGAAATAGGGAAATCCCTTTTCACCAACTCAGGATTGACAAATAAGCATAACTGAATGAATAAGCAACATTTTTGCTTGGTTTGCTGGTTTCATGTCCACATTTTCTGAAAAAAAAGAAAAGAAAAAAAAAAAGATTGTTTCTTGAGAAAAACAACAGCCACCTTAATAAGATGGTGCAAAAATTCAGTGTTTGTTGCTCGAATCGGCAAACATTAGCAGACCAGACAAGAAACGACTAAACAAGGGGGGGAAACAATCCATGTGGATTTTGTTTTGTCCGTTTTGTGCTCCCAAATTTACAATCAGCAGCAGCTGAGCCCACTATACCCATCTTGGCCGTGATTAGTCTGATTTCTCCATGCTGTAGGCAGTGCAGAGCTGCTCTATAAATGACATAAAAGCCCAGTAATCAGCTTGTAGGGCAAATCCAGTTTCCCATTATTAAGCTGAGACAGAAATTATCTGTTACAGCCAAATGTCTTTGCTGTCTGATATTCAACAATGACTTGTTTAGAACTTTTTTATTCCAGCAGAAATCACAATTTATTGGGATGGAGAAATATTGTTGAGGAGGAAACATTTAATATATACGAGAAGCTGCAAAAACCACTCTGTTAAAAAAAAACGGATTTCTTTGTTACCTTAAGGCAGTTACAACTAATTCATTTTAACAAAAAATTTTTCTGTCTGTTTCCGCACACCTGGCTCCAATAATGGCTCATTAGCAAAGTTCTGCAGCTTTGTGTTAGCAAAGCTTGACTGCATGCTAGTGAGGCAGCTTTGCAATTGAATTCAAGTGGACAAGGGATACCTCTGAAAGTTGCAGGACTCTGGCTATCAAGGAATGTAAATTGAGACCACTGATCTAAACAGAAATCAGTACTGAATTACTTGTTTTTTAATAGCCATCTTGCATTAACGGCATAGAATAGCTGCTATCAGCCTGATAAAAACCAGCCCCTGCCCAATGCTTTGCTTTGTACAGAGAATCTGGGCTCTTGATTAACAATAAATAATTGCTTGCTGGAGAAGTGGACTTTGTTGAAGTTTTAAATTTTACCCAACCACTCATATTTGCCCTTGACAAATGTAAATAATGCTATGAAGCTTACCAAAAAACACCTGTGCAGTAAATATTTATCTACCATTGTGAAGAGAGAAATTCAGAGCTGAACGATACAACAGTTAATGGTAATTCAATAGCGTGGCCAACATGGACTGAACGGCTTCACTCACTTCCAATGCTGCCATTGCTAAAGCTACAGGCAGACTACAATTCTAAAATGGCGCAGAAAATTGACATCGTCGTTTGCAACTTCTCCTTCTGTTCACTGATTGGCTCAGTAGAAATTCCACAGGAGGAATCCAGGTCAATGAGAGAAAGCCCAGACTGTGCAGTGAAGGAAGATTTGAATTTAGCGGACTGCGCAGGAAGTCGGGCTAATGGTCAGGCTAACATATATAGGATATGCTAAAAATATTAATAATATGGAGCCACCAATATTTATCTCTTTGAATGTGCCTAAAACTATTAATAACTACACGATTACAGTACTTTACACAAAGTCTGCACATTAATCAAAAGCACATTATCAAATGTGGGTTTCGACTCAAGTCTGTCGCTTTCTTTAAACTAGGCTTGAGACTGTAATTAATTATCCATTCATTCATTTTCTTACATCCTTGTCCCTAGTAGGGTCGGGAGGTGCTGGTGCCTATCTCCAGCTAACGTTCCGAGCAAGGGGGGGGGTCACCCTGGACAGGTCGCCAGTCTGTTGCACTCTAATTAATTAATTACATAGCTTTTAATCATTGAAAATTTTTTTAACCAATTAAGCCCTTTTAATACATACTAAAGTCCCAAGTCAGAACTCTTGCATTGTAATTATGTCACGTATGTGAATCTAGCACAAGTGGCATCTGCAAACTACAAAAATGGATGATGAAACCAGTTCTTTTGACCCACTGAGGGTTAAGCTTTTACTTCAAATGATGCAGGAAATGATTATTGTCTGCAAGTTGTGCAAAAAATAGTTAACCTGTCACCAAATCAAGCCGAAAATGTATTCATGCAAAATGTGTTGCAGCAAACACCAACGTCCCTAATGCTAATGTCAGCTTCCGCAAACCACATTTGTAAAGAAGTGTTTTTTTTTTCAAAGAAGCTACATGAACTACCCGGGGTTCCTGGAACACTACTAAGTGCAATGGGGATAATGGCACTTTGCACCAAACTGATCTCCCGACTATTTTATTCAACATACCACCCTAGAGCCATCCCGCTTGGATACCTGTCTTGCTTTTCCACTAAGATTTGTCAAAGTATTCCAGTGTCGTGAAGATTTCAAAGAAGCAAACATGATGGCAGCCGGCAAGGAGTTAATAAAGGAAGTTTTGCCATGCTGACGACCTCCATTTCATTCTTGAATTAAAAGAGTCAAACAATCAAACCAGGGTCAATCTGTCAATAGGTGTCCAACAGGGAGCCCATGATAGAGGGACTGGAGTTGAGAAGGGTGGGTCAAAAGAGAGTGTTTAAATCAATATCATCACCATTGCATGCTATGATGTCTGCAGAAAAAGACCAGCAATTGTGGTCTGCCATAGTTTGATAGGCTGAAATGAAATGCCTTAGCAGGCAATGACCGTAATGTCTGCCTGCAGAGCAAAGAGCGCACTCTTCTCTCCAAGCCTTCAGACAACTTCAGTTTGTCTTTTTGGTCAACCAGAGACACAGTGAATGGAAAAATCCTCCCTGCTGCTTGAAATAAAAGGCCAAAATCAAACAAACACCAGGAGAGTTTCACCATATTAGCCTAGTCCACACTTAGGTCACATCCCGCAGAGAAGTGAATGCAAAATCCCGCTTAAGTTAATTTTATAAGACGTATCCTCCCAATGCATTATGAGTTCTTTCTCCATGCTGAAGTCTTTGCAGCTGGTAGTCAAAAACCACCTGCAGGAGTTATTTAACAATTTCCTGAAGTGCAGCTGGAGAAGTCCTGTAGCTACATCCAACATCCAGAAACGTCAGTAAACCCAATTACAAATGCTAAAATTTTTTAAGTGCATGCCAAAAAAAAAAAAAAAAATTCAATACTTAGCAGAAATGAAAACAACAGTAGCAGCGCTAATAGCGTCTTACAGACTACAGACCCCCTACCTGGCAGCCCCTTTTTCCACGACCCCCAGCTGTTTGTGGATTGTCGAACCATAGCGGCCCGTTGACAGCCTCCCCCAGATTGCCAATTTGCCGTTGGTGGTCCAAGGTTTCGCCTATCCTCTCTCAGCATTGTGCAACTGGAATAGGTGCGTCCTCCCCTGTTCACGCTGCGGTTGTAGCTCCCCGATCTGATTGGACAGCGCTGAGCGAGACCTCATCAGCAGAACATCCCTGTTGTCATGACAACTTGGCGATTTCCCAACAGGGGTGTGTTGGTAGAAGGGTGGGGTGGCGGGTCACGTTTGCTTTCTTGCCTCTGACTGGCACAAGCAGACAACTCATTTTTCATCATCGCTACTTCAGCGCTTGCTGTTTCCCCTTTCACAGACCTAGCGGGCTAAGCTAATCTGCCCAGCCTGCGATCTTCGAGAATTTATGGGCCATTCTGCTCTAAACCTATGAGTCCACAGGCAGCTGTCTCACCAGGATTTCTTTGCCCGATGTCTCGCACCACAGGACGCCAAATCAGCTTAAAACGATAACCATAGACATTATTCTGACACATGAAATTCAAGAGGTGGATCGCAAATTCAGCAATGGCCTTTTAAGTCAGAGCAGTTCAAATGATTTTCTTTTCTGTTCGCATCCGTAGATAATTATTATTTTAACTCTTAAGCATAAATGCACACAATCACAAGTTCTTCCTTATTTGTTTGACAATGTTGATTCAGAGAATACATTTGAGAAGCATATCTCAAGTTTCTATTAGAAAGCGAACATTGAGATGACAACCAAACATCACACTACAAACATGATAAAAAAAACATTTAGGACCAAATGATCAAAACTAACTCGCTATTCTGCCAGTTTTGTCATCATGCCATTAACATGCCATTCAGTAATATAAAAAGGGAAACTAAATCCCACAGAATGAAGCTGGAGCAGATCAAGAACAACAAAAGAAATAAAGAAGTCGGAGAAGACAGAAAAGAGGGTGAAACTGGGAAGCAAGTAAAAGCAAAGCATTATTCTGTTGTCAGCCATGCCATGCACAGCCTGAGCAGATGAATGTTTTGTGGCTGAGACACCCGCTGTGCTGCTAGCCTGCTAGCCCATGATAGCTAGCCGGTTCCCAGGGTTTTCTCCAAATTACCTCCTGCCGAGATGGAGATGATGACCTTGGCCGCTGCTGGAGCTCTCCTCCCCCAACGAGGGAGTGAAAGGCGGATGCAGGACAGAGGGCTCAAGCCTTTGATTACTAATCCCCCAAACATTGTACTCCAGCCGGCACCCTACCTGGCCTTCAAGCCGGAGGCAGCTTGGCGGTGGCCGCTGAAAGCAGGTGATGAATGGGGCATAGCTGCTGGAAGCCAGGCTCCCTGGGTAGCAGGGGAGCTTTGCAGGCCCACAAAGAGCCTCATACCAGTTTCTGTTGGATTCTCAAAGTTTTAACAGATTTCAGAAGAAACTTAAAAAAAAAGAAAAAAAAAACACGCATGCTATTAGTGTTTGAGTGTTGATGAGAGGAGGCCGTTTGGAAAAAAAAAATGGACACGTGACACAATTGTTAACAATAATGCCAATACGCAAAAAAAGAAGCAGTCAGCATGAGCCTTACTTTCACTTTGACCAAACCAGTAATCACCAAGGCGTATACCAAAACAACAAGTGATGAACTTGATCACACAAATCTTAAAAGAACGTGGTATTAAGGACTAGAAATATCTTACAGCACTAGGTTTCTTTTTGTATTGCCTCCACCCAGCATGTGTTAGGGACTTAAATCCAATCTGAGATCATCAGGGGTAATTCCAAGTCTTAACATTTTATTTTTTACATTTAGTAACTAAAAGAGCCTTCTGAAGACTTTTGGTGAAAACCTCAAAATGGTGTCTGTAAATCTGTAAATCTTTCTGGTGTTAATTGAAAAAGTAAACATTTTTCCATAAAAAGTCTGAGGGAATAAACTGAAAAAAGGTAGGTATTTATACAAAATTAGCCACAACAAGCAGAAAACACTAACAAGCACAATCACACTGATCACTATGGCCAGGGACGGTGACTCTCAAATTTGTCGATTCAGGTTTTCGAACCGTGACAAGCAATTCAGTGTTCTTGCCAAACCTGTCTGGATTTTGAAAAAAAGAAAGTTCAGCAAAAACACAAAGTAAAAAAAAAAAAAAAAAAAAAAAAAAGCACAAACCTTCTCATTGTAACATCAGTAGCATTTTGGCAGAGACTGCTGGATGCCAGAATCTTAAGAGTACCGAAGCTGAATTCAATGCCTCTTGTCAGGGGAGCCTGATGTGATTATCGCCCCCTGCAAGGGCAGGGATAGTGAAGTTGTCTCGTGCTGGCAAGGACGCCCAAAACAGCACTGCGGGACGCCCCTCTCGCTGTCCCTGGTCCGGGAACGTCGCAGCAGACACAACGGGGATCCAAAACATCCATCATCTTTGGCAAAAGGGTTTGTGTGTTTGTGTGTGGCGTCCGCGCATGTGTGAATTCCAATTTTGTTTTGCAGTGCAACATTGTTGTTCCTCCTCATGCATGGCAGCAAATGGGATACTGGAGACAAACTATGATCACTGATCTATAAACTTGTGTATGAGGTCAAAGCACAGTCGACTGGACACTTCTGGGCTTATTTTTTAAACGCGTCTTCCTGGGTGTATAAAACAACTCTAAAACAGTCCCTTGAGTATGTACACATTTCTGTTTGCCAGAAAGCGGGTAAAAAAATCATTGTTTGTGCTGCCTTAGGAATATTCCCCTCTTCATACTTTCCACTGAGGAGTCTGTTGCTCCAGGCTCATATCGACAGATCCACTGCTGCCTATTGATCTATGAATTTGTACAATGTGATAATAGCAACATGTCTGTTCAGGTTGTGGGTTTGTGATGTGTCTGTTTATCTATTTTTTTAATGTTCTCGACTGTCTGTGTGAAAATCATTTTTGCAAAAGCAGCTAGGCACAATGGAACGTTTAATTAAAGAGGCCATCAAAAATTCCAGATGTCTACATGAAGACACAATGTGCGTTAAAGCCATGCAAAAGTTGCAATTTAAGTAGAAATAATGAGTAGAAAAAGTTATACATAAATAAAACCCAGAATAGTAAAAGGCCTCGGGATAACGAAACTCTTCCCTAAGGAGATGTTAATGCATGCTGATTGGAAGATGGGTTTTACATGTGATTTTGAGATGGGAATCTTTAAATTTCCATCTTAAGCAGGTGCTTAAGCTCAAGCAGGTGTATGCAACACTGATATACATAGTTAACCCAACTGGTGATGCGTTTCTATGCACTTCGACCACCCGGCACAGATCAGGAGAGCTTGCCTTAGTTATCAGGGCATTTCAGTAGTTTTCCCCACATTGTACCACCCAACCCCCCTTTTGCTTTCTGTGCTGTCCCCCTAGAGGCAAAGTGGGTAAAATAAGACTTCAAAGCAACTCCAAAATAGTCCTGACACAAACTCATTTCCTCATGTTACATGATGGGGGCTGGCAGGCTCACTAGGCTGCTCCAACTCTGATATGTCTCAGCCTCCTGCTCTGTGCTACTTCATAACAAGGGGTGGTGACAGGACGCCATTTTGACAGTGATTATGGACAGTCTGACAGACTTAAAAGAAGGATGAAGCAGCACAGTACGTCAGTTTACTGGTTATACTGCTAAAAACGGGTTTTGTTAGTTAACATGAGACGCTTTAGTACAAACAGAAACTAAAGGAGCAGTTACCAAACAACAAGCAAAAAAAAAAAAAAGTTAGGTTATAGTGAGATCAAACATTTTAAACACATATATATTATATATATCGCATTGGACCATTTTATGAGTGCCTAACTAAAGGGTTATTTCACAGCTTACCTGTTAGCCGTTGCAGCTAATAACGCGCTCCTGCGGGCGCCATTACCACACACACACACCCCCGAGTCACGTCCACAAAACCAAACCGCTCCAATGCGGGATGAGCAGAAATATGTCACAGAAATGTTCGTAGCTCCCTAATTTCTTACCCGATTTCTATAAAATATGATGTAAAGCCCTACAAACAGTCAAAGCCCTCCAATGACCTTGAACTTTGTTCAGTTTCATTTTTTCCATCTGTCACGGACGTTTTCGATAAGTAATGCCTGTCAGTGTTTGGATTTAGCTTTCCCGTTCTCCTCCACTCCCTCTCCTAGCAGCACCGTTTCTGTTACTTGTTTGGAAAGTTTGTTTATTCCCCCCCCTAAAGGAATATCTAATTCGGGACACAGAGAAATAAGCACCTTCAACTCTCGCTTCTGTTGATTTCTTTGTTTACGAGTTAGGAGACGTGACTAGATGCAGCTAGCTAGCTAGCTCCTTCTCTGTTTCCTAGTAGCTATGGTAACCTTCCATGGTTACCATTATTTATTTTATTTATAAAATTAATATTGTATAAATATTATTTCGTTATTTTATTTATTTATTTTTTGGGAACGCGTCAGTGTTGCAGAAAGTTTTTTTTTTTTCGCCGTTGCTGATTGGTGAATTATTTTCGTGTGGAAAGGAGAGCCGAGGAGACGCAGAGCCGTGGTCCATACAAGCAGGTAACAGAGTTAAGATAAGCTATTCTTACCTTATGGCAGGTAGCAGCTCATTATGTGAGATTCAGCCCAGGCCAGACTGTAAACCAGCTGACGAGCTTCTTCATTGTTTTTATGGAGGTTGGTGGCAAACAACTATAGCATTGCCACGTCGCCCCTCTTCTGCCATGTTTGTCTTCACCTTTACAACTTCAATATTGCTGCATGAGTGCAATGAAAGTATTTTCATATGCAAGTTTTTTTTTTCCTTTTTGTATTTGTACTGCATATATGTTTCTGATGATTGAATAACATTATAACATGATACAAAACTCAAAAGCTATATTTTACTTAATATTCCCGTTTTAATTGAGTTGGGACTCAATAGCACCATCTCTAGACCAAAATTTAGATTACATAAACTCATATAACCTGGGTTGAATATTTTTCGTTTCGCTTTGAAAAGCAGTTGCTCAAAAATTGTGGTATAAAACATTGTTGGGATCACTGGGGGATGTGGGGCCGGGGACTGTGGCCCCCACCTGGTTGGGGCTTTAGTGGCTTTGGTACGTGACTCTCTGGTGGGTTACTACCATGTTACTGACCTGGTAGCTTTGCTGCTCCTGGGTGGATCTGATGTGGGTCAGGGAACTGGGGTCCTGGCTGGACATAGAGGGCTTAGTTTCTGCTATTATGTTGCCATGGGATTTGAGATTGTGCATGCACTAGTGCATCAAAGGCCTGGGGCCTTCAATCCACCGGTGGGCTTTGGGATCGCTTAAGCTAGTGGAGAGGTTTTTTCCCATCTGCAGGTTCTCTCTCCCTTAGGGAGGGCATTCTGAAGGTGGGTTTGTGTGGATAACCTTGGGCTCTGGGGGCTTGATAGTACTGATTCTGTAAATGGGCCAGGGCCTCACTCCCTTGGTGGATTCGGCAAACGGGGATCTGACTCTGTGGGAGGAAATGTTAACTCCCAGGTGCAGTTTGATCAGTGGGTTTGAGTAAACTGGAGGATCAACACTCCCCGTCCCTGGATTCCTCTCTCCTGCTGCTTCACCATCACATATGTAGGGCCTTTGGGTGCAGGTACAGCTCCACTTTACATAAAAGTTTCTCCATCTCTTTTATTGTACAACCAGGCGGTATGCTTATGTCCACCTCAGAATTAAGTTATGAAAATGTTCTGAAGGTCATATCGTAATTTTTACACAGACTGAAATACAACGTACACCTTAATCTATATGCCCCACTTTTATTGAACAGAATTTATTAAAGATATTTTAGCAGCATGAGAATTATAATATTACCTCCTTCATTTGGCCTTATATTGAATCATCAAAACATGCAGCATAGGGATGGAGTAGAATTAGAAGGAAAAAATTAACTGAAAATAAGATGATCAAAATGAAATAAGGCGAAATTAATCAAGTTTGACTTTTGATATATCCATAAATGAAGATGCAAAGCGATGCCTCTCTGTGTGACGGAAAGCAGAAAGAAAAAAAAAAAAAGCTTCACAGATTTATTCGGCCCTGAAGTTGATTTGGCTCAAACTCAAGAATTTGACACACTTATTACTAAGAAATTATAAACTGGCATCAGATCTGAAGTATAATTTGGAAAGAGAGTACAACTCCCTGGACTTCTTCCCATCAAAGGGACTTTTAATTTGAAAGCTTTTATATGATTTCCCTGTTTCTCTCTGCTCCGAGGCTGTGCTGCTGTTTCTGGATTGTTGCGGGCGAAGGGGAATGTGACAAATGACACTCCATCAGTCGCAAGGTAGTTGATGGATGGGGCGAAATCTGCAGCTTGGAACCAATAGCCTGCAGTGCCATTTAACCAACAGGTCTCCAGTTGTTGCTATGGACTCCCCTCTGCTGCAGCAGTAGTGATTGGTCAAAGCATTTAACTCAGTCAGGAGGACTTGGCTGTAAGTTATAATCCTCGCAGGCTTCCAGATAAAACCCAGGATTAGATTTTTCTCAGTTAAAATAAAGAAAAGTGTCCCTCAACAACAGAACTGCTGTCTTGGTATATTGTACAGAATAATCAGGATGATACAGTTTAATCACAGAGTAAAATGAAGTGAGATTATTAATCAAGATTACATGATACCAATATTAGATAAGTCCAGGATGTAATATACTTCACATAATTAAAGTAGAAATAAATCTGGGCAAGTTGATAAGATTATAATTGGTTTAAACACGCAGTCTGCACCAGATATTGGCAGACAGCGAGCAGAATTTTCTTCCTGCACACGAACCTGTCCACATCTATGGATACACAAGCCCCCGTTCATTAAAAGTACAAGTCAGGCACTTACAAAGTTGTGATTCATAAAACGGAATAAAGAAAATAAATAAAATTGTGCCTAAAATGGCTTCATCTTACTTCAGCCCTGCAGAACAGAGAACTACTAACTCACTCAATGCTATTCATAGATTCGATGAAAGCTATTGACTTTCTTATTGCTTGAGGACACATTGATTTTTCTCTTTGATTGTGTTTTCCACCTACACTCGGTGAGGCAAAGCAGCTTCAGAGTGATGCACGGATATATCAGAGTAACTCCCGCATCGAAAGCATCCAAAAACAGATACCTGTCAGGACCATGCAAACGAGCACAGGCAAGAGAGGAGCTGCAGAGCTAGAGCAGTGGCACGAACCTGTTGAGCGACTCTTCCTTCCTCCCGCACAGCTGCTAGGAGGAGGACACTTGTTTCACTGAGAGAGGGTTTTGATCTTTTCGCATTGGCATCCGCTTCCTCCATCTACAAAGACCATGAAAGAGAATGAGTAATTCATCTATCTGTGTTTTTTTTTTTTTTGCGCACTCGCGCGTGCGCCTGCTTGACCTATTTCTGCTGCCCTGACATGGGGTTGGCATTTCTGCATCGCAAGTATTAGCGCAGACAGAAAGAGCTAAAAATTTGAGCTCGTATGAAATCTATATGAAAGACTAACATGCGCGCTGAGGTGCACATCTTTAATCTGCTCTGTTTACATCACTTCATGCATGCAACTACCGATGATGTCACTCACAAATATGTAATCTGTGGAGGTTTTTTTCTGTCAGGTTTGCCATGTGCTTTTAGTTAAATGTCAACTTAGTTACATTTGTTTTTGTCTTTTTTTTCTCATTTGTATTTTCTGTGGCTGAAAACTACAATGTTAGAAAAAAACTCACGTAAATAGAATACAGTTCACCCCAAAATGCTCTTTGGCAGTTTTGAAGTTAGCAATCTTTTAATTCTCCATCATGTTTCCTATGACTGAAAATAGTATTTAAGCTTGAATCTGGTAGAAAATCTAGGTTGAGATGAGGGGTAGTCACAAAGACGTGGAGCTCAGATTCAGATTTATTCATATCCCAAATGGGCTATTGGTGTTACAGCAAGTATAAAAACTAAAAGACAAAGTATCAAAGATTAAAAATCCCCCCAAATCATCCCCAAAGATAAACCATCAAGCATCTTGTTTGCTTTTCAAGTGGAAGCAAACAGAAAGCTGCTCAGAAATAATACAAGGGGTTTGATTTCCGTAAGACCAAGGCTTTTCCACTGCTTATTTAAAAGGTTATAAATCAGTTTTGCCTGAACATTTTTAATGAAGTGTAAAGAAAAACATCCATTATTTTCATGATCAAATTTGAGACTCAGTCTACATTGTTTTATTATTTTTTGAGCGATGCAGTTTCAGTTGTAAAAATCTAACCTTTTGGGTAAATCAAATTGAGAATTTGAGCCAGAATGTCAAGTATGTTGGGGGAAGGTTATATATGTTTGGGGGTTTTGCTTTGTTGCTAGTATCTGGCAGGGAGGTGGTTGTACAAACGCACTTGTTTTCATCTTCGCTTTAAATTTTCTAATATAAATATTAGCAAGGATAAATATGCTGCCTCATGGGATGTACTTTGTCTGAGGATGTATTTGTTTAACTTAGTAAATCTCCAAGATAATCTAGCCTCATTTCACTGTGCACATCTCCCACGTGACAGGGACTCCCATCAGACAGAGGCAATAGCTCCTGCAGACAACACACCCAATTTATTTACTTTAGAATCAAGTGCACATAAAGCTATCATTTTTAGTTATGTAGTTTAAAATCTTATGCAACAGGCTCACCGCAGCTACATGGGAGGCCAAATGTATTGACAGGATTCTAAGCCTTTGTGTTTGAAGCTGAACAGAAATCTGCTTAACATCTACTCTGATGAAGCCGGCTGGGGAAGAAAGAGAGAGTGTGGCACAAGGGAGTGAGGAGGAGTAAACGTCAAAAGGGAAACTGGGAAAACAAATCTGGTTCACACAATAATCGACTAAGAACAAAAAAATTGATAACAAAAATCTCAAACAACTAGGAAGAGTGAGCTAAAGAAAAAATATTTTGACATTTTTTTATGACAACATTTCGTCATCAGGGGATGACATGTGGCCAAACATATCGACGTTGATCAAACTGTGCAACAGCCAGAAAGAGGAGCACAGACGAAATTAAAGGGTGTGGTGCAGTTTTTGGATGTTCACCACCAAAGCAACATATAAGTGACCACCCTCTGACAAAATCAGATTTCGATACAACAATGTGGTCTTACAGTTCTTATGTTGATCCATAACCAGCAGTGGGAAAAATTGTGACGTGCCACGAGAAGATTGGAAACAAGCAGATCAGAAACAAAGAAAAAAGATATAAACCCCACATTTCTGAATTAATAGTGTTTTATTTATTTATTTATTTTTTTTCAAAACATACTGGTTGAAGTCATGAAGAAGCTACCAGCACTTTTGGGTGTTTTGAAATGGTAAACTTTGTTTTTAATTCACCCTGTTTACTCAGTAGATCTGAATCTTTTCGGGGTACCTAAAAGCTGATTAACATACCAGTCTTTCTTGGCTCTTTCACATGGTTTTGTTATTGATTTTGGCCAATAAGATAAACGTTTTAAAGAAAAGCATGGCTTCTTTGCGTTTCCAGCACAGTGCAGTGTTTTTGATAACCTAGATCCACCCCAGTAATGGACTGTTAGATAGAAAACATCCAGGCAAAGATCCGTTTATGAGTTGAAATGCTCACCTACATGTAGCCCAGATACACTTTGCTATCAAAATGAGTGCTTGGAGAGATGAAATGAGAATTCTCCACATTGTCATTCAGCATGTGGATGGATTCCTCAGCAGCAGAAAGAGAGAGTCGGTTCATGACAATAACTGGACATCTTAGTCAACAGGCGTCCCCAGGAATACTTTCAGTTTCTCATAAATTTCCAGAAGCTGATAAAGTTTTTGCATAACAGCAAATAACAATAGGAGCACAGTCGTCAACAGGAAGTGAGAAGAAACGTTTTCCTGCGAATCTCAGCATGTCAGCCGAACCGTTGTTGAAGGAATAAAAAAAAACATCGCTTTTGCTTCTGTCTTTTAAAAAGGCTCCAGGCTCTCCAGACTGCAAAAACACAGCAATGAGATGAGAGGGCTGCACAACACATACCTTTAACTAAAAGCATAATCGCTTCCATCGCAATATCGAAGAAAGATAACGGTTAAGAATGGATCCAAACACATGGTTTGGTCATTTCAGTCTTGAAAGCACACACTTGCAGATGTAGCCGGTACTTCACCTTGAGAAGAGGAAGGAGGAAGCTTCTATCAAAGCTTTGATGTGAGGCTAGAGACTGAGGGAAGTTCAAAGGGCACATCGGAGAAATACAAGGAAAGAGTGGGAGACATGGGGGAGGCAAGGGAGGGCGACTCGCCAGGCTTCTCCGGGGGTATAGCAAGGAGACTCTTAATAAGGACACCAACTAATGAGGACCAGGGACATTTGATATGCACAAGCATTTCAAATGGGAGCAAATATTCCCATTTTACCATCAACACCTCAATGACATTTACTTCATGATCTCATAAAAAGAACAGGGGTCTGGATCTGATCTAAAAAGAAAATGCTGATGGGAAAAGCAGGACCATGTGGGGAACATGTTGTTGTTGCCATCGCTCAGTTTCCTTTGCAGTGCAGTGTTTTCCAAAACAGGATGCCTTTTGAAATTATTATGCGGGGGATGTTTGCAATTTCATCTGATCAGACAAAAACAATCATGCGTTTGTGCAAACCCCTCTCACCCCCAAAAAATGTGGAAAACACAGTCGCAAAAAAAAACACAAATTATTCTGTATTTTAAATGATTAAATATGAAAAGTCTACACAGACAATTGCTCAATCAGATTTGGCTGCGTTACCCCTCCATATCACCAGATCTGGTGGCAAAATGATCAAAGTGTTTATGATTTCCTAATGACTGAGATTGATTTCTCTATAAATTTCACATTTTTGCCACAAGGGATGAAAAGTTATTAAAGCAGCCCTTGCTGCCTCCTCCTTATCAATCTGGAAAAAAAGACCCATGGGGGAAAAGGTGTTGGGTGAGAGTGAACATTCCTACTTTCAGCCAAGTGCAGAGGGAACGACTGGTTTAAATTCATGGTCATTGCCAACCTCGGCTCTCTTAGTGTATCTGAACCGACTTGTGAGAGAACTAGCATGCTGCAGCTGCGGTGCTGTTCGTTTGTTTCTGCATTACAGCTATTAAGGTTTTTTGCTTTTTAAGTAAGAAAGTGATTTTGAATTGAGACCATCACTCATGTCTTGCTGGGTTGATTTTCCGCTGGAAATACGACAACAATATTTCAAGCACCTTCAGATTGATTATCTGCTCTCCCATCCGTCCATCTCAGATCTTGTATCTTAGAAATCTGGAATGCGTTGCGGGAAAACCAGAAATTTCCCAATCACAAAAGTTTTTTTTGTTGTTGTTTTTTTAAACCAAGGATGTCAACCTGGCAGTGTTACTGCACTTAATCTTCAGGAGAGTCTGAAATCAAAGCATGACTAATACTGCTTGTGTGTTTCCTGTTTTGTCTCCAGTATATCCAAGCAAAACTGCTGGAAGACAGGTTAATGCTCCCTTTCACCACTGGATGTTTAATTACCTTTTAGTTGATTTCATTTCTGAATTCTGTGAAATAGGTGCAAGAGAGAAAACAGCGAAAATAAACAAAAAATGAAATGAAAAGAGAAGAAAACCGCAGGAAAATCAAAACCTTGATAGAGCGTGGAAAATACAAACTAAAATTTCAGAAAAAGAAAAAAAAATATCCCAAAATCAAGAAACACGCCACAATGGTGCATTTGCTGAATAAAAATTATAATTCAACTCATTTTTATAACTACTTTAGAACATTGAGTGGAACAATATCAAACCGTTTTACCTTTAATAATCAGGGGATCACAATATGACAGGATGCTCTTCTATTACAATTTCAACAAAAAAGAACAATAAAAAAAAAAAAAAAAAACATCAAAATCGTCAAAAGACAACTGTTGTATTTTTGGCTTCGCCATACATTTTACTTACATTCTTTTCACAGGGAGCTCACTGTCAAAATCTGAGCACAGTAGAGCTTCTGCTGGGTGTCATTTCAGCTTTGACATCTCAGTTCCTTGTTGCAGTTCAGCTCAGAGTATAACACTATCCAGATTTATTTTTCCTTACAAAAACACATCCACACTGACACCTGTCAAATTGTCTCATGTGTGTCTAGAATGTCAGCAGTTTGAGTACTGCATGCTTTATTCCAAGAGCACACAGCCTTTTCTGTTTTTTTAAAAAAGGACATGGTTTGCTGAAATGAATGCGTGGAGACACTATGTCTAGATATTTTAAATGTTTCTTAAAAAAAAATCATCTTTGAACTTGATGTGAGAAAAAAAAAATTAATGGAATTTAATGCAGGACTATTGCATCAATATGACAACGCCACAAATATTGGATGAATGCCCATTTTTGAGTAATAAAAATGGCTGCTTATGTTTAGGACAAATCAGCTTTTTGTAGCTTCGTGATAAACCACAGTTCCACCTTTACTCTGATGTCTCTCATTAAATGTTAGTGCAACCAAACCAAAAGTCAAAACAGCTGTTCTGTGAAGGCCTCAAGTGTTTGTCCAATAGTCTGACAGCAAAAATTTAGCAAGTAGTGCTCTCGTCAAGTAGAACCTAAATTAAACTTTTAAAGTTGCTAAACTCTATGTCTGCTCAAAGACATACACTGAACATCTCCGAATACTCTAAAACATGATGGGAGTGTCATCTTGGTGCCGGGATGCTTTTCTTCAAGAGAGTCAGGGAAACTGGTGTGGATAAGAAGATGTGAAGAGCTGAATGCAACGTGATCCTGAAAGAAAACCTGTTGGAGGTTATAAAACACAAACCAGAAGCTCAGCTTTGTTAGAATGACCCAGTCAAAGCCCGGACCTTAAATTCAACTGAAAGACTTTGGCAACACTTGGCTTCCCACTGAATCTTACCAAACGTGAGCTAAAATAAATATTTGTAACATTTTCTCTTAATGTTGGGCATTACGTGAATATGAGAAAAGGAAAGAGATGTGAGTTTATATGATCACTGATTATTAACCAGGACAAAACCCGGTGTCTTAAAAAGCATTAAACAGAGGAGAGCGAGTTCTGGCTCCAGTGAGTCACGACTTATTCAAGTTGAAAGAGTTTGATAGTAAAGAAAAGGACAGCACAACAGTATGCTCAACCTTTCAATTAGAGCCCGTAATCATAATCCTGGGTTGCGACGGCTCCGTCCTCCTGCGTTTGGGATGGCTTCTTCTTCTCTTACTGTGGCTCTAAGCAAACAACTGCTAACTGATGTGTCAAAGTATAAAACAGATGGACTGAATCCTTTGTTGCATAGCTCCTTGTCATCTTTTGTGAAAGTGTCACACAGAAGAGTTGCCATAGCACTTCTCAAATGTGGCCCTCCTGGGGTTGCCGTCGCCTCCGTCTCTTTCAAGTCCAGCTTAATGGTTTTAATCCACTAAGAAACAGAAGAAAGCAACAATAACAGGAAATACAGCCAAGACAGAAAAAAAGATCATCTTTCAAGGCTTCTCTGCGTCATACTTTTTTCCCTTTGTAATTTTTGGTTTCTCTCATGTTTGACATCAAAGATGTTGAAATTGTTTTGTGTACTCTGTAATTATTAATCTGCTTTGCAAGGGAACTGCCTATGGGGCAGAGTCAGACACAAAAGGCCCCTCTTTAGAGCGCTGGTGTGGAGCAAAACACAAGGAAGAGGAAGGAAAAAAAGCCAAAAGTTTAAAAAGAAAAGAGTATAAAGCTGCCACCAAGCTCACTGCGAGTCTGCAGAGAACGGTGGTGAACTCTAAACGACAGTCATGGAGAAATATAGGCAGCTTGGAAGGCGGCAGGCAGGAGTGAGGGTGAGGCAAGACTTAAACAGTGTGATGTTGTTATGACAGAGCTGGATGAGGGAATAATGGCTATATGCTATAATGAGCTGATCGTGCCTTCCAACTCCTTCAGCTGCTACACTTCCTTTAACACTCTTCACAAAACCTCAGCAGATGCTGTGACACAACTCTAAGTGACTGTGGGAGCTTTAGACGACTTCCCCTTTACAGTCAGCTGATAATGCTATCTAACTCTGATTGTCGTCTGTCGGTGTGCATCGCTTTTGTGCAGACTTTCACCATCAGTTCAGGCCAAAGGCGGTATAATCAAGGCTGTTCTCATAAGAGTGATAACAGAGGTGGCTAGTAATTAGTTACATTTACTGTGTTACATGTACTTTACTAACAGTTTGGGAAAAAAAATACTAGGAGTAGTTTACTGTACTCTTTTTCTTTCACTTGTGTAATATTATGAACACCTGATACTCTTACTTGAGTAGAAAATATATTTCATGTTATATTTTTGGTTAAAATATAAATATATTTTCAAAGTTATTTAGATTATCATCATTTACATGTAGTCATATATTTAAATTTAATTCAAAATGTTGTTTAAACTAATTAATTTAGATTCTTCAAAGAGTGACTGAAGATGATGATCTCCTGTAGCAGTCTGCACTGAATCTGAAGAAGCCTCTGACTGAAGACGTTCTGCCTTCCCAAGACAGCCTCGTGAAGAGGATGGTCAGGGATGTCCATCATTTTCTTGATCCTATATAGAGTCTGTCTTGGCAGACTCCAGAGGTTCCAGAGTCGTCCGCAGAACAGAACCAGACTTCTTTATCGGGCTTTTGAGCCTTTTTAGGTCTCTGGGCTCTGATGCTGCTCAGAATAATTTATATAGAACGTTAAAATCAGCATAAGAATCAACCAAGGAGCAATAATCTGAGTCCACCTTTTGGTTTTAGCCATTCCTTTGTCTAGCTTTTCGCTTCACCCTTCAGGACCATCTAACTTGGAACGCAAAGATGCTACGAAAGTTAGCTTTAAAAGTTATTTACGAAATTAACTGCTTGCATCCTTGCAAAAAATTCCACCTACCTACTTAACCACCATGCCCTTAACTTCTGACTCACAATTTGCTTTGCTGCGCATGTTCTTCAGTGTTCATTACATTCTGCACAACATCTGCTACTTTCTATGTCTCAGTGAACCCAAGCCAAGCTGTTTTACCTTGCATGGCTGTAAGAAGCGCTACGGAGGAGGGAGAGCTGACATGCTGGCTACACTGAAGTGCTGATAGTGAAATCCCATTAGCTGCCCTCCCACTGATGCCACACTGACATCAATTGGAAGAGCCAGAGCAGGTGGGTGGTCTGTCACTCTTTAGCGAACACACTGGTTGGCGCAACCTGCTAGTACACAAATGCACACACAAGCACACAGTTTACAGAGCGCTAACGCTGCAGTTGTGCTGTACCTGTCACTGATAACGCCTGTGTGGTTGGAGAGGCATTAGCAGTGGCAGTGGGGTTTTCTGAGTGCACATGAGGTCTTCACTTGAAGGTTATGGCCAATAATTCAGACCGGAAATAAATTTGCTTTCTCTGTCAGCCAAGGCAGAGATGGGGAGAGACAGATAGAAATAAAAGAGCCACAGAAATGAACAGACTATTAAAACAGAGGAAAAGGGGAATGCCAGCCTCTACGTGGCTACCAATTTAAACTGGTTTCTGGTCAGGGGAAGTGGCAGGAGTGGATTCCCAAATTAGAGAGGTCCTGGTCGGATCTTAGGAAACCCTGTCATCCTCAGCGTGCCGGCATTCCAGTGAGCAAGGAGCATGGGAGTGAGAGCCACCCGGGCAATGTTTGGTTGAGACGAGATGGGAGGGCCCTTGCTTCGTGGCGGATTTTCCAAGCCTTCAAAACCACAAGGCAGTTGGGAAGACTGGGGCCCAGAGCCTATCGATTATAGTCGGTGCTGTTTGCTGTTTACTGTCAAACCTGCTGGCAGGGAGGTCCCCATCAACGCTCAAGAGTAATCGTTACTCACCGAGGTGAATATAATCTTTGCCATCATAAAGATTACATGTTTTTATTTCCCTAGATTTTACATGAAAATACTTGAATGGCTTAAATGTTTCAGGGAAGCAGATAATTCCTCTAGAAACTGCAGTTTATTTGCAGCTTTCCTCATTGGGCTCATTCTTTTTGAAACTTTCAAAAGAGGTGTTCAAAATTCACAACAGATTTGAACTTCTCCCTTCTTGAAGCACAGCGCTTCGCCCAGAATTTAGTACAACTGTCATCAGTTTGCACAATAATCAATAGCACGTGGCTCATATTGCTAACAAACCGGCTTTCATAATTTCAGCCACAGTGCATCAAAAATAATTCAATTGGTTGTCGACGTTTTGCATACAAATCAAGTCCATAAAATGTCAGTGACAGGAAAAATATGTAATGTTTATTAAAAAGACAGACAATGGACATCTGGGAACCACAAATGGCAGAGTCTTTTTTTTAAAGTGCATAACAGAAAGCTACCCACATCACAATGGACTAATGTTTTTCAATGTCCTGTCCTGTTCAATGTACAGCATTAACTCATAATAACATGTAAGCTTACAAAATGAATCTCTCTCAAAACATAAAAATCTGCACTTCCTTGCATTGTTATACTGCTTGACTACAAGCTAAATTAGTCTGATTTAGCTTTCTCGGCCCTGGATTGATTTAACGCCACAGACATGGATTATGAGGTTGACCCAGTGTTGTGGTTCAGGTGACTAATGCGTAATGTGAAAGCGACCAAGTAGTGGTTTGAAAAGTAGAACCCATTACTTTAGTTGTTTTACAACTAACACTAAACAAGACAAAAGAGACACGCGGCAGCCTGTTTGGAGTTGATCTGATGTAATATTCTGTTTTTAAATGTCATTTTTATAGGTTGTCAGCAGGAAATCACCATGATTATGGAAAATAAAGGTGTTAAATCATCAAGTCATTGTTTAATTAATCTGCATAATATCTTTCAGTTGGTGATGCATTTTCTGAAATAAATGGACTTTTCAATTATATTTGTAATGCTTAGAAATGTTCAAGGAGCTTGAAAATCCAGAAGTTGTCAAGGGATTAGATGTAGATGTTAACATCAGTGCCTCATGATCTATTCTGGCCAATGTGCAACTTCTATGTACTTGTTGTTCAGTACATTTTGAGTAATGGTGCACTGTATGGTGGATGAATACAGACGGGGTGACATTTTCAAAACCCTTTGAAATGACTGACTCAATATTTAAATCATCATGTGTGGAGGACGTGTGTAAGCACAACTGCAGAATTGAAATAGGAAACTCTACTAAATAACATATCAATCCATGTGCAAAACTGTGTCGGATGTGTAATAAATTAGATTGTTGTTTTTATCTTGTACTTTTATTTCAGCCGCTCTGAGGTATGAGGCTACTTGTCAAAAACAGGATCTCAGGTGACTATGAGGCTTAACGTGGAGCGAAAGTGGGAGTGAAAATTATTTGGCTTAAAGGGAAGCACATGAACATATGGAATCTGCTAAGGGAGCAAGATTCCTTCAGTGTGAACTCATAAAGATACCATGACATTTAAATGAAAGCCAGCTCAAAAGCAGCTAAGAAAAAAAATAAATAAAGAGATGAGATTAAATGAAATACAATTCATGCACAGAAAAAAAAAAACCCTGAAAAACTGGGGGGGCGGGGGGAAATGTGTTTGTTGACTTCAAAACATCTTTTCGTTTTTCCACCCCAAGAGACGATACAGGCTACCACTGTATGCTGGGTAAGTCTTTTGTCTTAAGGATCACAGATGCATACATATATGAATGGACTCATTCACCCAATGGCAATCACAGCTACAAACAGGCCTTAAGAACAAAACCCCCTCACAGCCGCTACACATTATGTGTCTGACAGCAAAGGTCACGAAAATGTGATGCAAACAGAAAGCGATGAGACTGCTGGCCACAGATATTACAAATCGGATGAAAAGCCGGGGAAGGAAAACATCGCCCCTTCTGACGGACCAAATCTGCCTCCACTTGTTTACAGCTGAACAGCCTTGATTTACTAGTGGATGAGGGCTGGTAATGGGAGAGCGCGGCTGAGGCGGGAGGACGGGGGGGGGGGCTGAGAGAAAAGGGGGAGACAGGGGCTTTGTTATCTGTTAGGCTTTGCCTGTCCAGCGCATTACGAGTTCTGCATCGCTCATTTCATGGCAAGTGTACTGGAACAGATTATCGCCGTCTGGAGAGAGTGAGCAAGAGGAACGGGGAAGGTGGTGGCTGTTGCAGGGAAGGGGCTGCCGGGTCTGGTTTTGTAGTCAGAAGATGAGCAGTGGAGTGTGCGGCTTCCAAATCCCCGATTATGCACACCCCGGCAATTGCTACACATTATCCAGCCATTTATTCACTTTATTTATTTACTCTGGCATTCAGCAGGTTTCTCTCTCTTCCTCTCTCCACTGTTAGATCACTGCTCTGCTCCTCTGCTTTACAGAACTCGGCTCAACTGTGTGAGGTAGCTTACTTTTTATGACATTATCAAAACACAGCCTGGTTTAGCACTGCCCCACTGTAAGCTCAGTCAAGCAGCTGAAAAGCAAAAATAAAGTTCTACATATTTTTTTCATGTGACACAAAGAGGCCGGTAACTGCGTAAAGGCTACAAGCAGGGACGTCAAAGCCAGATAAAGGTTAGCAAGACATTATGAAAGAAACAATAATAAAATCACGAGCCTTATAAGTCACAGAACATTTACAAAACTAGTAAATATATGGCAAAAAACTTATTGATGACCTTATTGACGTTATTTTATTTCGATTTTATTCTATTTTATTATGTTTGTAGCTTTTATATTCACGGCGTCTTGTGTTTATCCTGCTTTTATGCTGCTTTGAGTTATATTGATTTACTCAATCACATTAAAGCAAAATATAAGCAGGTACTGAAGATATCCTCCAACAGGAAACTCCTTTGGACATTTTTTTTGAAAGTGCTGAAAATTAAATGTGCTTCGTTATCTTAAAGTTCACCTAACGTGTTTATCAGACCTGTCACAGCTTTCCTTTCCTAAAATTGCTTTTTTAAGCCTTTGACAGGGGGAGTTAGGCACTGAAACACAGCTACCCTGTAAAACAACTTTAAACCTCCTTGCAGATGGACTACTGTTTTAGTAAAGTGCAGATGTGTAAGGAAGAAACAACTGTTGTCTTCCTGTTTCTCCATTTCTATGGCTCCAACATGTTTGGGTGTTTCAGTGAACGATCTCTTCCATTTCTCAAGAGGAAAATAATTCAAAGAGAAAGAAAGGTTCTCAAATCAGGAGGAAAAAAAGTTTAAGACCAAAGTGAATGAATAAAGGAATATTGTTTTTCCACAATATTCCATTTTTCACAATATGTCATCAGACACTTTTACTGGTTCTAGGTCACAGGACAACCAGTGGGCTGCATATTTGTGCTGCTGTGTGCCCACTTCATAAGTCTCTCCATGCTGAGCGAGGATAGGCACTGTGGAGAAAGTCGCAACGTTGGAATGCCAATGATGCAGAGTGGAAACTGTGACTGTTTTTGATTTAAATGATTTCAGCTGCTCCTTTCTGGAGGTGTGCAGGAAGAAAACAGCTGGTTCCTCTTACCGTTGTTATTTGGTTTGGAGGAGCCACACAGACAGGGCCGAGTCCTCATATATCCAAGACCCCTTTTACTTTCAAGAATGGCATTTAGTCAGGTAGTTATGTGAATATTTTCACTAGTAGATTACTTCTGAAACGACTTCCATGTTTACTTTATAGCTATTCCAGAACTAAAAACTCAGCGTGATGCAAGAGATGACTGAGTTTGAACAGAATGTCTTTCAACTCTTTTTCCTGTATTCTCTGCAATCCTTCTGTCTGTTCTTAATAATGTTCTTAATAATGAGTTCTTAATAACGGACCTGAGGGAGACATGAGAAAGCCTGGAGCCCTGGGAGCACCACCGCCAGCCCCTGACACTTCCTCCCGTCCCCCGTCCTGAACAGGACAAGTCAGGTACAGAAGTTATATACACATATTTATGTTGGAGCATAATGTGTCTAATCTCAGTACTTTCAACTGAACTGAGCATTTTAAGGAAACTTTTGTGAATAGGAGAGCGAAAGGCGTTGTGTTGATATCCGTTTCCATTTGAACTGTTCTCATTTCAAACCGCCGGTTTTCCCATTTTCCTGCGACAAAGTAAATTACTTTAAGAAGAGGAACTATTGTTATGTTCCACACACAGGGAGAACATTTGTTTAGGTGCATTTATACCCTCACACACACACACACAACCATACAATCCTCCCTTGCCTCTCTACCTGCAGACAGTGTGGAGAAGAGATAAGGCTGCATCAAATACACAGCATAGTATTGATTTCCATGCCAACCAATCTCACCCAATCAAAAAAGGTCACGCTGTGTAGAAATCAAAACGGGCCTTCTTTGTTTCAGAATTGCATGCTGGGTAGCCTTCAGGCAGACAGACTCTGTGAGTTAGCTAACCACCTAACACAGCAAACAAAGCTGGAAAACAATAATGACGTCTGACTAATGTACCTGCTGCCAGTCCATTGGTATGAAGATTTTATTTATTGATGTGGTTTTCTCCCGTGCATGTTGAATGCACATTGTGAAACATTTCTTTAGGTACGTGCCATGTTTTCCAAACTCAGCCTGCAGTCGACGTTTGCTTCTGCATCTCAGGACATGATAAACAAGACAACTATTCAAAGCTTTGATGTGCAGCCCTCACATTTCTGTATGTGATGACATTAAAGGGGGGGGGGGGGGGGGGGGGGGCTTTTTAAGGCTTTTTAAGGCTTTATTTAGCTCAATGTCCACATCCAGCTGATGCGTAATTTCAGGTTGATCTTCAGACCTGCTTTCACATTCTGGCCCTGGCGTCCGCCTCTCGATTCTCCCTCCACTTGACCCTGCCGACCACATCATAGATGCAGGCGAAAAGTTTTTATATCACCAGCAACAACACAGAGCAAAGTTTTATCTGCACAACGAATGCGCATGTGGCCTTGCCCAACTCCACTCCCATCAATCACGCATCCCAGAAGATTTCCACTTGACTCACCCTGTGGTTGCAACAAGCAACAAACTGGTTCTGGAAGATGTGAAACAAAAGCTAAAAATGGGGCAAGTTATACTACTTTTTATTTATGTTTTGTGTAATGAAACTTCTGATCCTTGGGTGTTCTTGCGGTTTTTCCCTTTGAAACATTTTTTTTTTGAAAAACCTGGGATGGAATCCGGACAATGTTTATGTGTCTGCAAAATGCTGCAGTAACATAGTAACATAATAAAAACAAGACAAAAACAAAACAAATGTTTATGCATTTTTTCCCCCTAAGTAAACAAAGTGCAAATGATTGTCATTTGAGAGCAAATAAAAATAAAATCTTTTCTGAGGTAGCGTCGAGAAACTACAAAGCAAAGATGAAACAAAACTTCTAGGGGAAATATTCAGCTAAATAATAATATATTTTTGGTATTACTATTTTAGATCAGGCTGGTCACCTATAGTAACCCTACAAGGGGAGCCCAAACTCCCCTTGTATTTAGTGCATACTACATAATACACACTTATTCAAGAAACGTTTATTTTGGTAACGCAGTTTATCAACAGAAACATTTTATTCAGATTAAATACAGAGAACAGTATTTTCAAGCCTTTGTTTCTGTTAACTACATTTCATTAGCTTATGGCTAATGAAACCTATTTATTACTGGGAATATTAGAATAACGTATGAGACCAATAAAACCTTTAGTACAGAAATGTGGGCCTAATCAAAGTATGTTTAATACTTGCTTAAAGGCAGTGTTAATCTGAGAAACGAACCTCATCAGAACATCTGAGCTATAGATAATGTCTGTCCTTTTCAGTAGGCTGGTATTTCTGCTTTAGCAATAGATTTTATATACATTCTCTCTTTTCATTCGATGTAATCTGTATTAATCATGATGAAATCATTAAATACACCAATCTCTGTTTTGTTAACCAGTACAATTGGCTATGTTGACATTTTGAGCTGAATTGCTGAAATAAATCATTGACATTCAAATTGATTGGGGCAATCTTTAGAAATACTCACACACACGTGTTGACAACCTAAAAAGGAAAATATTTACTTGCTGTCGTGCTTTGTTGGATCATAATCTCCACATGATCGCTTCTGTTTTTCCCCATTTTCCCCACTTGTTTGCTAAGTCCCCTAAAAAAAATAAATAAATAAATAAAAAATAAAATCAACCCATTCTTGTTTTTTGCTCAGGCAACCAGCTCGGCCTTCCCAAAGCACAGTCGCTTTCCTCTGCAAGCTCTCCTGTTTCCTGGTATGTTAATTTCCTGTGATGATCAGAAGGACACATGGATAAAAGTGCTGTGCTTTAAACTCTTTGTAGTTATGTCGTTGCCATAGGAACATAAAACTGAAGGCCAAATCAATGTGGCTTCTCTCATTTGCATGGGGAAACAGAAACCTTACACAGAAACAGAAGAGGGGGGGGGGGAAGCGTCAGAATGAAAAGAGGCTCAGAGAGAGGGGGAAACGATTCCCATCCCACTCTGCCGAACATCACACTTTCTTCAGCGTTATCTGGTTCAACAGGAATATCTACTATTTACGGGAACTGCAGTCTAAACGTCCTCCAAGTGAGGCTGCTCATTTCCTAAAAAACAAAGAAAAAACATCCCAAATGCATTTTTTTTCTTATCTGAAACCTGTTCGCCGATCTCTGCAACACCGGAGTGTGGCTCCTATTCTGCACTGTTCACTTGATATGCACCCTGCATGCTGCATGCTCCACTTTGAAGTTGTTCACAGGGTTATGGAGCTGTGATTATCATGCCCTGACAACCTTTCCACTCCTGCTCTGCACCGCATGCTGTTGACTGTCGGATCCAGAGAGTTACAGCCCCAGCCTCGTTCAAAACTCCTCCAACCAACCGCAGTCCAAGTCCCATTCCAATTCAACTTGCGAATGCCTAATTAGCTGATAATTAGCTTGGCTCCTCCATACCCCACTCCCTCTATCTCTAACATTTATCAGGTTCCCAGACTGGGCAGCTGTTAATGATTTAATTTATTCTCCCCAATCTGTTGGTTGCATAAAGATCTAGTTTGTGCAAATGAAATATGTTGCTATGCTCCCAGAGCAGCGAGTCTGAGAAGTAAGTGCAGGACTCCCCCTTTTTTCTGCACATCTTTAGTCTAATAATCATTCTTCCTGACTGACTGGAGGTGGTAGTCTCCTCCCATCCATCTAGTACTACAACCAGCAGATGTTTGGGGAATGTCACATGAGCTTTCATCAATTTTACTGCCACATGCTGCACTGGAGGTGAGAGGGAGTAAAAGGTTAATATCAGAAAGCCATGTTTGTTTACGCTGGACTCACGTTTGATGGCGAGAGCTTTCACGAGAGTTCCTGTCAGACATCTGAATGATTGTAAATGAAATCTGAAATCTGTTGGTGTTGTATTCACCGTGTGGCTGGACAAAGCACAGGACCAAACCTGGAATAGCTATGATTTTTTTAGTGTCATATATGGGTCCATGTGAACCAGGCATTAGGTGTTCGAAAATGAAATAAATAAAAACAAAAAAACAAATTGCATTTTGTTCAGGCTGTTCCTTTGAAACAGAGCTGCTTTGTTTTGTCCTTCTGATGAGTCAATTTCTTTCAAGGCAAATGTTGTGCTAGGAAACTATTTGAAAATCTCAACGGATCTGTCTACAGACTCCAGAGAAGACACACATACATATTTAGAGTTTTCAATGTTCAAGTCAGTGTTGAACATTGCAAATGAATCAATATAATGATTCTGTCAAGTTTCAACTTTTCATGGTGCCCTTCGCTTGGATCAGCAGATTGTGAGGCAGCTGAAAACTTTACTTAGTTTGAACAAGTCAAATGTCAGAGAAAACAAAGTAATTCTGGGATTTCTGAGCCTTATTCGTACTCAGAGAAAAAAAACAGTTTGATCACATTACCTCAGCACAAGGTCAACAGGTTGGGCTCTAGCATCTAGCATGAATGGAGAGATGCCTGAAATTCATAACTCACGTCAAAATCTTTAGGATGTTGAAAGAAAACATTAAATGATTCAAAACTGGCAGCAGCTACATCAATTCCTCCATCAGCTCCCACCCAGTGGGATACAGCCAAGGGTCAAGGTAGTTTAAAAGGGAAAACTAAATCAGGTTTGGCTACATCCCTAGGAAGCACAGTGTTTGCAACCCTGACGTATAATTACCTCCCACCAGCCCCCTGTTTCTGCTTGACACAGCACAGAGACATAGCAGACATCTAGAATGTGCTGCAGCCGTTAATTACATCACCTCCAAAGTTGTTTTTCCGCCTCCATGTAGCAACGAGCGTTCCCGGAAACGAATCTTCATCCTGAATCTGGAGTCGGGACAAAATCACGCATCTTCCCAGAATGTGAAAGTCGTCACTTTCAAGGGAGAAACTCAAGGAATTTTGTCGAAGCGAAGTCAGAAGATTTATGGCACAGCAAAGTCTGGGAGTGGAATTCAACGCAGAAAGCCAGAACCTCTTGCCATACTTCACACAAGGGGCCAAATTACTTACGATGCAGTCATTGTTTTCCAAGGCCAAATAGATTAGCCTTAAAAGAGGTCCTGGCTGTGGAATCCGCTCACCAGGCATCTGGATCCACGTGGTAGCTTTGTGTGATATCTCTCAGCCAGGAGTGGAGTAAACATGGAGTAAACACCGACGTCATCTGAGGGAGCTGAGGAACAGTGACATCAGCGGGAAACGGAGCAGAGCACAGCTTTACGGGAGATGTTCACCCTGAGATGCCGACATGTTTGCATTTATCCAGGGCCTTGCAAAAGTATGAATATCTCTTAAACTAATCACCCAGCTTATACATATCACTGCAAATTACTTTTGTCATTTATAACATAAAATTTGGACATTGGTCTGGTAATCCAGTGTGTTTCTTGATGTGTCATCTGTCTGTCTGTCTGTCTGTCTGTCATGCTGTTATCTTGTACATGTTATGGTACAAGAGAGGCCTGAGATTAGGCAATAACTGAACTGTCTGAGAAAAGACTCCTTAAAAACCATTTTCTGATTGCTTCAGGTCATGTTGGTGTTAAGCTGCATGGTCACCAATGTCTCATCACTGTCTTGGTATGATAGTCATCAGCTTGTTTTGACACCACAGAGACTGGGTGTCCCGATTTACACTTTCGAATGTACAGCATCAGAGTCTATGACTGAAGAAATCTCTCTTTGTCTACCTGCCATGTGGTTTCATTTTCTTTGTGCATGGCTTGAAAACGTCATTATCGACTGGGCTCTGCATATTTTGCACTGATCTAACAAGTAAACAAGTTTCACCAAGCAATCACACTTTACAATGACTATTATCACAGTTTCAGAGAGTGCTGCTGCTGCTGCTGCTGTTCTCCATGTGGGGGTGAGCAGCTGAAACTCTAGGCATTACAAACTGTGGCGTTAAAAGCAAAGTGAAAAGTTCACTTAATTGGAAAAGGACTTTTCTGCAAGTCTGGTTTACACAGAGTAAACTGAAGTAAACCGATCTCGAGTCAAACATGACCATCGTGGCCAAACACAAATAAGTAAAAGACTGAGATCAATGTGGACAAAAACATCCAAATCTATCTTTAAGATAGATTTAAGATTGTCTATAGACAATGTTTTACTTCATTCGACGTTTACTTGCACTATAAGCAAGCAAAACAAGTGGGTTGTTTGGTTTCTTGATTTAAGCTGCATGTTAATCAAATCCAATTGAATTAAATAAAACTTCACACTTACTTACCAGTTATCTTCAATCAGCTGCACTAGAGCAGGGAGGTGGCAGTGCAGGCCTCGCTATGCAAGTGAAATGGCAGGTGTTCCTGCAAGCACAGACACATTTGCACACACTCCTCAGTTATAGCCTAATTGACGCTGCTTTTCTGGACATTGACCAGGTGTTACCTTCATCTTGTTCACATACCTGTCCCCCCAGCCACCTGACTTTGGAGAATAAAAGCCTTAGTTAATTTAGGCTGTGGCTTCCTCTTTCAAACTGCCTGCTGCTCTCTTTGATCTGCTGGCAGTGCATTTGATCTTTACTGAGGCTGTTAACAGCGCCAATGAATTAGGCTATTGGCCCCAGACAAAGTCTGTCCTAATTGCCGTCCCCTCAACTCAAGACATGGCCCAGGCCTCCAGGCCTTTGCAGTAGACGGTCCTGAACCAATGCACACATCTTTACACTGACAACCTTAAATAGAGGCATCTAAACCTATTTAAAGATCCATATTCATTTTGTTCTACTCTTATACAGATTTAAATACTTCCCTACTCTCTCTGTTTATTTCTGTAAAAAAAAAAGTAACAAACAAACAAACAAAAAAGAAAATTATAATATTTAAGGAGAACTATCTATTGATGCGTTAGCAGTACCTTTTGGTTCTCCAGAAACACAAAGACAAATTCACAACACATCAAAAACATCTTCATAAATCCAATGATTTGTCCACCAATATCAGCTTTTTTTTTTTTTAACAGAATCCTCTCTAACCTTTCATTTAGTCCACTTAAAACATTTCCGTGTTCCCGCTGGGACCTACGTGAATCATAAACTATGCTCTTCAACAACGAGCATGCTCTGTAAACTACATCTAATCTGATTTTGTTTTAAACACGGCCTGTGAGTACGACTGCATTGGCAGATTCCCACAAAACACTATGAGGGCGTTTGAAGAGTCCTGCCCACATTGACTGTCAAAGACAAAATCCCACAGATTGCCTTGTTCCTTTATCAACCTGGAGCCACAGAGGTGATAACAACAAACAATGTGCTTTCCCAGAAACAGCTGCAGTATGTTATCACCACCAAGTATTAATAATTTGGTAAATGTAGAATTTCAAAATATAACACTTCGCTTTCATGCACCACAAATCTGGAGCAAACTTCCAGAACATTGTAAAACAGCCGAAACACTGAGTTCCTCTAAATCAAAGAAAGAGTTGCTTTTAAAACATTAGAAATGAAACATTAATCAACATTTTGATCTGCAACGACGGCGCTTGACAATTACTGACTGTGTTCAACAACTTTGTAATTTTCTGTGTGTGTTTTTAAGATATAAAGCTCTTTGAACTGCCTTGTTGCTGAAATGTGCTTTGCAAACAAATCTGATTGATTTTATATCGAAAACACAGAGCCAGAAAAGAGACGTCGCCAAAACCGTTAAAATGAAAGACAACAACAAACATGAATGAATACAAATAAATCGCAACTAATACAAATGCATTTGTCTTTAAAGTACAAGTATTTACTCTGTAATTAATATGAAACTACACGCAAACTAATCATTATCCCACAGTCAAGCATGTTGGAGTAAAGTTGATAAAAGATCAGGTTATTTATCACTAAAGCTGCTGTCACTTTTTCTTATCTTCTTGAGCATGTTGGTGTATCAACAACAATTTTATCTTTAATCCAGAGAAACAAAGAACAAAGTGTGTTTGTTTAAAAGTCACGTCCTGTCATGAATATAAAATGTTTGCATCATTCACGATGTGCACCCGGTGCATACGGATTACTGTATTGTGTGTAAAGTAAAGCATTTCAGGGATGAATTTCCACGTATAACCACATTAATGAATGTGGTTCATTATGAAGCACATTGATGAGTGATTCCAAGAGGTCAAACACGTGTAAGTTGTTACTTAGTCAATGCCACCACATTTTCCACGCTATTTAAATAAATATATAAATCAACTGTCCAAATATATCAGTGCCAGCTGCAAAACAAGGGGAAAATATTAGTAGTGAGATAAGAGAAATATTTCTACACAATAATCAGAACACGAGAATAAACTAAGGAACTAAACACGAAGGGATGACAATGACATTAATGATGACAGAGAAATAAATGGAAGACAGCAAAGATTTTGAAGAATCAAAATTAAGAAAACTGAGAAAACGATCAAAACATACATCAAAAGCAAAACCCAAACATCCAAGGATCATAACAGGCACAGAGTCAACGAATTTTATGTTTCCCCTTCATTGGAGAAAGATGTAAATGAATCTTATATGCACTACAGAGGCATAAAAACAGGACAACTAAAAACTTTCATCATTGTTGTTGATCTCATTTCAATGTGTGTGGTTTCTTTCCTTACGAGTCAGCTGGTTTGATTTCTTCCTCCGAGGAAAAATGACGCGCTTGTATGCAGGAATGAAGTTATTACACAGATTGTTCCTGTCAGTCCTGCTTTTGGTTTTATGTTGTGGGAGTCAGAGACGCCTCAGAGCTGTCTGTGTGGGCACTGAGGAATGTCCTGTCTGGACGTATGGATGTGGCTGATACATGCATGGACATCCACACACACACACACACACGCACACGCACGCACACACACGCACACACGCACACACAAACATATGATAGCTGCTTTATGGAGTTTGGAATGTCCAGGGTTTTTGCACCTTTTGATGAATAACTTATTTAATTAGACTTAGAGCTAAAGCTTGGAGTTGATGTTAGCAGGAAGTCATTTTTTAAAATATGTCTTTGTATTTGTTTTACTGCCTTTGTAATAAAGCATTGACCTGCATTAATGTCGCTTCATTGACCCCACACGGGCAGAAACAATGACTTTTGTTTGTCTCCATCTCAGAAAAGTCAGACTCGCCTCAAACATTATCATTGAGACATTATTGACTGAATTCACAAAGTTCAACACCAAATGGTAAATATGGCAAAATTAAAAATAGCTGTAAATGAAGGGCAGCTTCCTGATATGCACCTTTACTATGTCTTTTATTTGAACAAGCTTTTTTGTATTTCTTGCAGAACCTGACCAGCCCTGTGTTTACATTATAGCGTAATAATTCACCCACAGAATCACCCAGAGCTCTGCATTCTTTTATGGTTTTCGTCTCATTTTTATTCACAGCCAGGAAAGATAAGAAGAAGGCGCAGCAAAACAGCCAGCAAGCAGATGAATACAGAGAGAACTGTGCAAAGGCAGAGAAAGAACAAAAAAATCAAAGCAAGACATCAAACGTAGCATGCAATGAAAACGCCATGCCACAGCTCACTTTAATTGACACTTTGACAACCTCAAACTTTGAATGAAAACAGAGGAATATGGAAAAACGGGTGGATGGACAGGGAAAGGAAGGGAGAATGAGAAATGACAGAGAGATTAGTCTAATCTTACAACAATTACGGAATGGCAGAAGGGCTGAAATGGCCAGACAGATGGGACTTTCATCAGATCATGTGCCGTGCATTACATCCTGACTAATCATTAAAACGAAAGACAACCTGATCTTTATCTCTGGTCCTCATTCTACAGCCATGAAAATGCTGTTCAGGTGAAAGACAAAAGTGCGCCCTCCTCTTTGAAGAATCCTCAACGTGTGATTTTAATTGCGTCGCTTATTCAGTCGAAGCGTCGCGATTCCAAAATTGTGTTTTTGACACTGGCTGAATTTTCGACCAAATAATGTGATGAAAATACTGCTACTGACCACTTCTAAGGTCAAGGGTTCAGAGTGATTGGCATTTGCTGTGAGAAAGAGTGTGTAATTTGAAAAGGAAAAAAAAAAAAAACCTGGTCTGTCACAAATGTTTCATTCACACAAAGAATGAAATTGTTGTTGAAATTCTCTTTGAAAGAACCAGCGCTCGTCATAATCTAGAAAATGTCAAATTTGTTTAAGTCTGCTTGTAAATCTGAATTTGTTGCTAAACTTGGGATGGATTGTTAACAGAGCCTGAATAGCTTTGGAGGGAAGAATGGAGTAAAATTTCAGTGTCCAGATGTGCGAGCACAATTCAGGCACGTTCACACAGACCCTGTGCAGTAAATGCAGCCAACGGTGCATCTAACAAACACTGACTTGAAATATGGAACTTATTTTGTTACATGTTTTTATTTAAATCTGTTCATTTTGTAGAAACTTGTCATATCAAAAGGTTTTTGAGGGATGTTTTATTTTGGCCATTATTGATTCGTAAAAGCGATAACAGGGTGAAATATTCAAGGGAGCGAAAACATTTTGTTATGACAGCAGTTGAAAGAAAGACAGCAAATTAATACATAAACACCCTAACCTATGTCCAAATTTGACCAAAGAGCAGAAATCAGCAAATGCAAACAGATCTTCTCAATTTGAGCAGTAGTTGTACCTCGTGAAGCGTTTTGTCCGAACTCTTGCCTTTTCATAAACCACATCGTTCCAGCAAGTCCAGTCCACGGCCGCTTCTTTCCACAGTAGAGCTGCAGATGATCTAATTACCGCTGTCCTCAGACGTTTGGGTGAGGAGATGAAAAGGAAACCCACATATTTTTTTATCATCCCTAAGTTTTGAAGTGAGAACACATGATGGCGCAATCCTTATCGGATTTATCTTCCAAATTAGTAAAACTAAATGAACTGAAGCAGATCAAACAAGATGAAGAAGTCATTTAATTGCATTACACACCCACAGTCCACTTCCTGCATCAAGCTATCCTGTTTTGTCTGCTGGAATTGACATTTTGATGAGGAGATGGATAACGACGCTCCCGTAGATTATGGATTTTATCGCTCCTCATTTCCCCAGTCCATGACTCTATGCGTAATCCCCTAAATGCTTTTTTTTTAAGCATCAACCAAACCCAGTCATCAAAACTTGTCTCAAACTTCACCAATTCCGTAAGAAACTCACTTTATTCTCTGCTGAAAGTTGAGAAGTGTGCTGCAAACTCAAAAGACAAAAGCGAACACAGATAATGACTCATGCCATCCTTTGAGGGCAACAAAAAGAAGAAAAAAAAAAAAACAAGGCAGATTGTGAAATGCCACCTCGTGACTTTTTGGAGGAGCTAATCTATTCCATTTAATGTAGTTCAGAGGGGCTCGGGCTGCGCACTGAAGACACAAGGCAGGATTAGTCGTCATACGGCAGTGGCAAGATGAAAGGAGATAAACCCCTTAGCCTCGTTCTTGGATGACTTTATATATTTATTTCCCTCAAGTCTCTTCCCAACGTTTGAAAAAGGATTTAGCAGCAAAGACACTTAAGTCTCTGGAATTTAATCTTTTTTCCCTCTTTCAAATAAATTTTGTCTGTGTGAGCTTTTGCGTTTTATGAAGTTCAGTTCAGGCAGGCTGGAATGACAGAGTGATGGGTGCTAACTATGCAGCGTCCTGGAAAAGTATTCATACTGCTTGAACTTTCTCACATTTTCCCAGGCCATGACCGCAGGCCAAAACATGTTTCATTGGTATTTTGCGCGATAGACAAAGGACTGTGAAACTCCAGTCCTTAATGCGACGGTGTCCTGCAACCTCTTGACATGTCCCTGGTCCAAAACATCCGAATCAAATGGTTGAACTGTCTCTTCAGTGTTCAGGCTCCAGAGTCCTGCTAACCGTCTCATTATCTCATTTGAATGAGTTGAAGCAGAGACTCAAACAAAAGTGTCAGGACTCCAGCACCAGAGATCTGGAGTCACACATCCCTGTTTAGACTAAGACAAAGTGCAGCATATTTGTGATGTGGAAGTTTTCTTAGACATGGTTTTTAAAGTATTTTACCTAAATACAGGCTGTCAATTGGTATTCATTTGTTTCTGATCATCTCAAACAAGTCTAGATCGACCAATGAATGGTCTGTTATACAACACCACAGCAAAATGACTCCAATGCAGAACTTCTTGTGGCTCTAAAATGACACAATAGGGAAAAAAAACACTTGCAAGAGGACCATTTTTCATTGAAGCCGTTATTTTCTTACTTTGAATTAGTTTCAGTATTATTAGCTGTAGTGTCTAACAAGATAGGATCAGAAAATTAGGACTTTGTTGTTCGGAAAGTGCTGTTTATGTCCAGCTTGTCCATCTGACCGGTCTGTCCTTTGGCGTCTTCTCTGTTGTCTATTGACTCTGCAGACCCCACATTCTGAGATGGGCCTGCTGAGGGGTGCTGACCCGGAGCTTTGGCCTCTGCACATCAAAGGCTCCTTATAGAGGATGTTAATATTTGCTCAGGTGGATCTCACAAGTCTCCCTCTCTGAACAGAAACTGCTCCAAGCTTATAAATATATCAGAGACCGCAGGGACGTCTGGTCGCCCTGTCCCTCTCTGACTGTTTGTGTGTGTGCTGGAGAACGGAGGGGATGAGGGAGATGACAAAGTGCGCTGTCGCAAAACACTCGCGGTCATACAAACAGACCCCGCCCCGCTTCCAGTCTGTAACCTGCATTTGAACTCGCCTTTTCCCTTTATTCTTGGTGGCGTCCTGACCCGAGGGCGCCCTCTGCTCATGGGGTGGACACGGAGAGGACAGCTGGGGACAACAGGAGCCCTGTCCCGATCAAATGCCATCCTGCCCCCTGCTTCGTCCGTCCCGTGACCCCTCCATCGCCTTTGAACTTCTGTCACCTAAAACTGAAGCAAGAGATGTCCCCCTTGTGATGTTGACTTTACCCAACTCTTAACTCCTTTTTGGAAATAAAAAGAGTTAAAATGGGTGCAGCGCTTCTTCTTTATGCACCTGGAACATCTGCACTGGTTCTATCGCCGTTTTACTGACATACCAGAAGCCTGAGCCCCGTCTTCCCAGTGATGCTCACAGCCCTGCTCATTGGATGACAGCTTAACTTCACTTGGCAGAGAGCGCTTGTTTACGCTCAGCTCCACGAATGAGATCTAACCCTCAGCTGCCTCCATCGTCAGCCAACACAGATAGTCAGACGAGGAATCTAGAAACTTCAGCGTCACATCAAAGGAGCTGGAAGCCAGTCAGCTCCACATCTGTGGAACAATCTGAGCTCCGAGACTGATCTGTTTCGTAACCCTCTCTATGACAATCTACAGAGTGCTGAAGACCTGCAGGACTGTTTCTGCTGCTGTAGCAACAGTGTAACCAGGCCCCGGTCTAGCATGCAGTGCGTGTCTAGAGATCGGGATCCCAGGCGTCAATGGAGCTATGGTACCGTGACAAACTCAAGCACTTTTAAGAAGCAGCTTTTCTTCCTTCTTTTAGTAAAAGAAGCAATCTGGCAAGTTTTTTTTTTGGGGGGGGGATACAGTTGAAACCCCTTTGCATCTACTGACAAACAAGAACATTTTGTATTTATTCTACAGAAAGGAATTGTTAATGAAACTGATATAATGTGTGACAAAGAGGGAAAAAAAGCTAATGTGAGTCGCTAGTTTAAACATGTGCAATAAAGAAAATACCGGGAATACAGCGATAAAACAGTTGCTGAGAAACTGTTTGCAAAGTTTCTCAGCAAGAAACTTTGAAAACAGCCAAGACGGACTGTCAGGGAACCTCGGTCATTCCTGCATCGAACTGACCCTTTTGTTTTAAACTTTGCAATTTATCTGAAATCCAGTGCCAGGAAATCCAATACCGCTGTGGTTTTCATTTCGCCAGCAATCTGAACATGTTAAAAAAAAACAACAAGGTTTTCCACGGTGATTTGGTCTGTCAGTCTGCATTTGGACAGGGAGAGGAGCACAGTGCAGAATGCCACGCTTTGATTGTATCTTTTTCTGAAAAGCCTGTGAATGACGATAAGCCAAAAGGGACTGATAAATTTCAAAATATCGATCACTTGTTCTTATCAGTGAAACGCAGGACGCCGTCCTTCCTTCTTGTCATTGTCCTTCACACCTGTGACAGTCACTGCTTTTCTAAAGATAAAGTTTATTTCAGGGCTTATGCTGCGAAAGTCAGGGAGTCATCTAGCGTTGCCGTCTAAAGACAATGTGCTATTGGCTCCATGACAGCACAAACCCTCAGAGGGTCCTGACAAACACACTGACTTCATGGTGAACAAATAGTAAAACAGAGACAACGGGAGTCGTCTCGCGAGGTCCTCGAAACATTTCCTGTCCCAAAAGTAAACTTCCTCGCATTTTTGTGGAACGCGAGGAAGTTCTCCAGCGTCTGGAGCATCAATCAATCACATGACTGACGTAGCGTCATAATTCTCAAGATTCTTGATTCTTTCATTTTCCGTGATGAAGAAAAAAAGAAAGAAAGAAGAAGAAGGCAACCAAAAAGAATCTATTTAGGCAACGTTTGCAGCAGTGGTCACTTTTAACCTTCTAGTTGCTATGAAGACAGAATATATGGGGTTTGTTTTACCTTTAAACCTTTTGTTACTCAGTGCAAAACCCAGAATAACCACCAAATTGAAGGTTGACGTCTTGAAGAGAAGCTGATGTTACATTTGTCACTATAATAATCGTAATATTACAATAATAATTATTGTAATTACAGTGGCGCAGTGGGTAGCGCTGTTGCCTTGCAGCAAGAAGGTCCTGGGTTCGATTCCCGGCCCGGGGTCTTTCTGCATGGAGTTTGCATGTTCTCCCTGTGCATGCGTGGGTTCTCTCCGGGTTCTCCGGCTTCCTCCCACAGTCCAAAAACATGACTGTCGGGTTGATTGGCCTTCCCAAATTCTCCCTAGGTGTGAGTGTGTGTGTGCATGATTGTTTGTCTCTCTGTGTTGCCCTGCGACAGACTGGCGACCTGTCCAGGGTGTACCCCGCCTCTCGCCCGGAACGCAGCTGGAGATAGGCACCAGCAACTCCCGACCCCGTTAGGGAGAAGGGTGACGGAAAATGGATGGATGGATGGATGGATTATAATCCAGAAAATCAAACATGAATTCAGGTCACCTGTATGTAATTTTTGTCATGAGTGGGTGAACCCACTACAATGCTCCTCCTTAATCCTGATTCTGTTAAAGCACATTAGCCACATGTATCACCTGAATGAAATTAATTTCTGTTCTTTCAGTAACTCAGCCGCAGGATGGTCGGAGAGACGACCATCCTGCCACCAAAAGCTGCAGCTGATCTCTGCCTGACCTCCTGTCAAACAAACAGCAATCTGACAGTTTCGGAGGTTGGATCTTGAGTCTTCTGTTGATATCCTTCCATAGAAGGAAAGGTCACAGACACACAGTCAGGTTTTAAGGAAGTGGGTATTCATACTAAATACTGACCCTTCAAAGAGCTAAACCGTCTCTGCGGTGGACGCTCACTCACTCAGGTGACACGATTTTGGAAGGGAACCGTCCAAATGTGAAAAGAATGAAATATTGTGACGATGTCCAAAAGGTGAATCACAGAGTCACACGGCCAGGCAACATCTCTGTTGTTGTTTTGCTGTCCTAACGCTGATAGTAGGTCACAAACATGTTTCAGTGACTGTGATCAAAACAGACTGCCTCAAGGAAATTACAGACGTGGAGGAGCCATCTGCTCTGCAGGATGGGCATAAATAACGACTCATGAATGAAACTGACAATACACTGCTAATGAATCCAAGCATAAATATTAGACCTCTCCATTACTAACAGACCTCTGACTGACAGAGTAAAGAGACAGATTCAGATTATACCTTTGAGTGTCAAATTCACACAAAAATATTCAATTTCCTTACTTTTTTAAATCTACATGCTTCAACTTCACTGCTGAATTTCTGCTGCTTGTTGTGTTTGTCTCTACAATAAAGTCCAGATAAAATACCTTAAGGTTGTTGTCGTGTAAAAAACAAACAAACAAAGAAATATTGGACCAACATTAGTGCCAAATGGTTCCCTCTTCCTGAAAAACAAGCATAAATGTAAATCAGCTTGTAAAAGAAGAGAAAATTAACTCGCTGACTAACTGCAGACTAGATGCTTGTGAAATATTCATCACGTCCTTCATCCCTTCACTGTTCCAGTCCAGGGTCAGCAGTGGGTCAAAAAGAAAACTCAAACTCCCTCCAGGAGGAAACACATAAAGCCTTTCGATCCAAATTCTGTTAGTACTTGTGAAGAATCAATTAAAAATGTAAAGCTGCTGTTTCTTCATTTTTCATACAAACATTTTTCCAAAAATCGAGGCCAGCGGTATTCAACTCCGGTCCTGAAGGGGCAGTGTCCTGCAGCCTGGTCCAACAAAACTGAATCAAATGGTTGAATTAGCTCCTCAGCTTTCAGACAAGTCCTCCATTAGGTCCTGCTAATGATTATTTGACTCAAATGTGTTGAAGCAGGGTCGGGCGTGTCTTACTCATGTATGGAGGCCTTGGTCCTCAACGTGACCGTCACTGGATCACGGGGTCAAGTCACGGCCCGACTGACCCCTGCCGCACGTCCGCCCCCCCCCAGATTTCCTGTCTGACTGCTGTCAAATATTAATCTTTTCTATATATTTAAAACATCTTTGCCACTGAAGCATTGCCTCCTTTCTTTGTTGTCTGCGTTTCTGTGCGTCTCAAACTCAACCCTGAGCGCATGTTCACAACAGTGGCCACAGCATCTTAAAATCCTCACTGATTCTCATCTGATATCGTATCATTTCTTCCACACCCGTCTGCCTGCCAGTCAGGTTGCTGGTGCTATAGATCCCTTATGGCTCAGCCAAAGAAACCATTGAAGCTCTGCGATGCAACCTCTTCCCCCTGCGTTTTGCTTATAGGATCCACAGGCAGACCTACAAAGATGTGATTGAAGTGAAAAGAGTCAAGTCAATCTGTGCTTACCCAATGGTGCATTCGTGTACTCACTCACACACACACACACACGCACACACGCATGCACGCACACACACACGCATACAAAAAAAAAAAACATGTGGGCGTTTCGTCTTGTAACATCTGAGATTCTTCAAATGCGCGTTTGAAAAAAGTTTCACGCCAACCACATCAGTGGAGGCGAAACTTGTGCAAAGACCTGCCAAGTAAGTCATGAACACACAGGTACTCCACCCTACCTGCAGAAGAACAGCGTCCTCTCTTCTTTCCTTCTCCTCCACCGCTTCATCCTCGATGCGGTTTTATTAAAACGCGTCAGGCTGTGTAATGCTCGCCTGACATCTGTTCATTGGGAACGTGGTGGAGCCCCAATCGGGGGCTCAGTGGAAAGAAGATAAGTCAGTCAGGTGGATGGTTGACAAGGATAGTTTAGCAGATGTTCCACAGAAAGATGAAATGAATTGTGCGCCCATCGATATAAGCATGTGTTTGAACATCGGTGTGTTGCAGTATGCGTGAGAAAACACACTGAGAGTCCCTCAGGGAACTCTCCTCTGGAGAGGCTGATTTTCCGAGAGGAAAATCTCCGGAGGAGGCATTTCACACCTTCACAGCTTGGAGCCTTAAGATGTGAGCAACTGACAGAAAGATAGGAATATTCGGGCTGAAGCACCACCTTTCTTAAGCAAGAAGTTACCCTCATGTGGATGGATGTCTGACATCTCTCACTAAAGTTGATAGAGGGAGCGCACACATCTGTGTCCATCTGATGTATAAATCTTGATTTTTATCGCTGAGAAATGCTGCCTCTCAGCATGAGATCTGAGACGATTTGGTTCAAATTCCGACTCAAAAGCGCAAAGAAAGAAATTGCTCGGGAATGATGCCGACGTGTTTGTCTCCTTTTTGTCCCATCATTTCTCCTCGTCGCTGGCAAATTTAAGCGGCTTTTCGGAGCCTGTGCAAAGGTTCTCATTCAAGTCTGAGGAGCGAGTATAAAAACTGCATGTGATTGAAAAGTGAAACTTGAGATTTCATTAAAGAAATATTCAGTTTCTCAGACAGTTTGAACATTTCATGAGGCCGCTGTGGTACAAAGATTTTGAATGCAGAAATCTCACGTTTTGATCGACAATCAAAGGGAGCTTGACAGTCGTCTAGGAGTCCGACCCTTCACAGCGAAGGTAAGGCACAAAAGATGTAAACTGGCTGTTTAGTTTCATGACAAGCTGAGTCATTCACGCTTTTCTTTCCAGAAAACATTTATGGGGATTTATACTTTTACAAAGATTTGGAATCAGTTCAGAAAGCTAAAAGTACTAACACCTGCTTTAACGACAATGACAATGGAGTAGAAATGAACAAAAATAAGCAATTGAGACATGTTACGTCATAAAAGTTTGAGCTTCACAATAATATTAAAATTTATTAAAAAAAAATAAAATAAACACATAAAATGATCTCCTGAATAAGAATTAAAGGATATGTGGCAACCAAGAAACCCGACTGACACGTATGATGCTTAGATGTTGCATAAATTGTTAAATATATATTTTTTCCGATGCAATGACCTGCTAAAACAGACTTCTGACACAATCTCTTTTGGCCTTGTGCCACAATTTCTTGGTTTTCCTCTAGCAGAGGAACATGAAGGGCTTTTTGAAGGCGGGAGATACTGTAGGTTACTGGATGTTTCTCCACCTGCAGCTTGCTGCAGTCGTACAAACACATATACACACACAGAGGCTTTTTACTTTATCCTGTATGTTAAAAGCACAGCTCAGACACAGGAGGAGCTGTTTGGATGTTTCCAAAGGCGCTGCTTTAGAGAGGCAGGAGGAAAGGTGTAGGAAAGGAAAAAATGTGTGGCCTTTGCCCTGGAAAGGAAGTGATTTATACAGGACTGCAAAGGAAGCCCCCAGGACCGGGCTGTGATTTTGGAGCCATGGCTGCAGTCAAAATCAGGGTAGGGAGATGTTCGCAGGCCCAGAAATACATTTCGACTGAAACAAATGTAAATAAACACAAAGCACAGAATGTGGTTGTCTATAAAGATGCACTAAGAAATCCTCTGGCTTTCCTTTCTGCTTTCCTGGATCTTATTATCTAATAATAATAATAATAATAATAATAATCTCTTTTCAGTCAGTAAATGCACCATGTTGAACTTTTTTTATAACTGGAGTTGTGATGTTTCTCTCCTGTTTCTTTTCACTCTCCCTTTCTTTTTGTCGGCTGCTTTCTGCCTCCCCTGAATCCAAGAATCTTATCGAGAATCTCATCAAGCCCTATTAGGGCTTTTCAATCTCAGCATGATTTCAGAGCCTGCTAGTCAGTGCCGGAGATTCATCAACAATATTGGCAATCAAGCTCTCTCTCAGAGACTATCGCTTATGTTTCCAGGAAACCTGCATCTTGAGACGTTCAGTGATTCGTCTTCACGTAGTTTGAGCATCCATTACTCCGTTACTCCTACTATTTCTCCTTTAGAGTCTCAAAGAGAGTCAAATAAAAGCCCACAAACATGACTGGAGTTTAATATGTCAGTGTTTGGTCTCGACAAAATAATTGTCTTATAATTGCTGAGCAGCTTCTTCCAGCGTTCAACTTGTATTTTGACCATTTTTGGATTCCCCCAAAGATTTTCTGTGAAATTCAAGTCAAGACACTGGATGAAAATATAAATGTTATTTCCACTCATAAGACAATTAATTAGTCATCACCACTTGGATTTACATTTTAATCTGCCAGCGGTGCAAGTAACTTTGTTCTTAACTGTAAATTATCCAGTTACGAAAATGCCTAAGATATAAAAATGTTAATTATAATTATAAATGTCACCATACACATCAGGAAAAGAATCAAACTTTTCGCTTTTAAAAATGACCTTTTTCTGCCCCCTTTTTTTTTTTTCTGCCCCTTTTTTTTTTTTTTTCATGGCATATCAGAGAAAAGCCGACATATATACCCCTTTTTTTCTCTTTAAATTAAATTATTTTTTTGTGTAAAAAGAAATACCGTTCTTGCACTTCCATTACTAATATTGTGTTTCTTTATCATTATCACTGCATACTTGTCTGTAAGATCTTGTACAATGGGCAGAAGTTACATGCTTACGCTTGATTTACACATTGATTTATTTTAGTTGTCACAAAAACTATTCATGCTTAGTTTTTGAGACAGTGAAGTGAAAATGAAAATGAAAACCTAAAACTGCATTTCATGTGCTGGCCACTAGAGGGTACTGCTCAGAAAAGTGTTTAGTGGCACAAATGCTTCACACTGAATAAATATTTGCACAACTACCAAAGAGTGGATGTTTCCCTGCGGAACGGGAGAGGATGTGTGATGCTTAATTGGCTGAAGCAAGTAATTCTTCAACTTATAACTTCAGTTAACAACTATTGCAATTAATTGCCACGAGTTAGAAATAGTCACTGTATCGGTTAGTTGCTATTACATACATGAATGCAAGAATGCATTTATTTTATCCCACGTCTGAAGTCCAAATCATGACATTTCAAGCCATTTAACTCAGAATGAATACTTCAATAGATGCCGTAAAACGGTGAGAAAAGTCAGATTTGAGAGAAATCAGTCCTGGCAAGCTTGAGAACAGTGAGGATAACATACAAGTTTAACATTGGAAACAAATAAAAAAAAAAAAAAAAAAAAAAAAAAAAAGCTATAAAAACTTTATAAAAAATGGAGTTTTGGAGATAAAATGAGTGCATTGAACCTCAGGGACCTGTTGCTTTTTTCAGCGTAGAGAAATGTTGACGCCTGTGTGCGTAAAACCCAATTTCATTCGACAGAATCGAGTCGAGACACTAAACGTGAGAACTCCGTCGGTCCTGTGTTCATTTCCTGCCTCTGTATCTCTCTCTCCCTCCTTCTTTTTGTGTTCTGCCCTTGAAAGAGAAAAGGACGGACTCAGCCAGCCTGGGAACGGCGAACTACTACAAGATCCGAGCAGCGCGACATCAAAGGCCACCCCATTTGCACAGCAGCTTACGCACACCCACACATACACAAACACCGGCTTACATTTTTGGAGGTGGGGTGGCAGGGGGGGGGGTTGCTTTCTCTGAAGTTCATTACGGATGGCAGAGCTATTACCCTTTTCTGACAGAATGTGAGGTACCAGAAGCAAAAGTTTCACTCCAAAACTGCTCCTATTAGCCAAAAAGTTGCAGTATTAGAACTCGCAGTTCTCTTATTGCCGGGCTGCAGCATCATATCGAGCGCAAGCGTGTGAAGACGTCTCATTCACAGGTTAAGCCCAAAACGAAAGTTATGTGCAGTAAACAGCTCTTATAGCTACTTCATCCCCCTGGACTGCTGATTTGAGTTCGTGGAACAAAACTCCACGGATCAGAAGTAGATGGATTAGTGGACATCTCCTCCCACCTCCTCTGATCTTTTGCTGCAGCCTCATGAGAAGGAAGCTGCTTTCCACAGTCATCCAGTACACTTAATCTGAAGTGGCAACATTAGAACCTCCAGCCGGTGCCAAGACAAACGCAGCCAGTGCGCACGCTCAGTGGTTCCTGATGTACCATGTCTGAGGAAGAGAAAAGGGGGGCCTGCAAGAGAGCGAAAGCAAGTGAGGGAGGATTAACGTGAGAACGTCGGAGGAGTGTACGGTGTGTAGGAGGGACAAATGATGGATGCAAGATGTGTGAAGATCCGTACACAGGATGAAAGAGTTTGAAGAGTCACGATGAGTTACTGGGGCGAAACACTGAGCAATATGATAACAGCGGCAAGGGGACATCGCTGAGAAGGGCTTTAATGCGTAGTTTTATCTCACAAGCGGAGGTAGAAGTTGACCTTCGAAAAGCTGGAAACGTGTGAAAGAGTCAGACTTTCGAGTCTGACCGGGGGCCCGAGGTAACGCCGGAGAGGGCCACCGACTCCGAGCTCAGCTCGCTTCAGAGCATCTGTTGCTGCTTCGGTCCAACTCTTCTCACCGCATGTTGGAACCATTACATGATGTCATGGTGGTGCAATTTCCCACAAACGCCTCCATGTGAGAGAGGAAGTGATGTCACAGGTCCAGGCTGAGCCCTGCAGATGGCACTTTGAAAAAGCCCAGGGAAGATGCCATCTCGACTTTGAGTGTGCGCGTCTGTGGGAGGCGGGATTAATGAGACGCGTCAAGAGACTCGCTGCTAAGCTGCTCTGTTTCTAACATGTCCTGAGACCTTAGTGACTGGTGGTTCTATTAAACGCCTCTGATGAGTCTTACATAAACAACAGATCAAATTACTGTGTGTGAAAGGTTCAGAAAGAATTTACACATCTGGAAGCGACTCTGAACAAACAGGGAAAAGAGAAATTGCCCTTTGAGATTACTTGGACATATCAGACAAGAGTTTTCCGAGAGCTTGTTGATTTAACAACAAATACCGAGTTCGAAAATGAATACAGGGAAACTAAAATGTTTTTGATTTTGAAAAATAAGGCACCGAAACACACCAGTGTTAAAGGTTTAAAAAAAAAAAAAAAAAAAAAAAAAACTATTTTAGATGGGTGAAAATGATTTAACTCACTGATTATACAGAAACCAAATCTATGGAAACATCAGGAATCGACCATTTCCGCTGCATGTGAACTTGAAATGCTTAAATTTAAAATAGAATAGAATAGAATAGATTTTATTTATTTTGTTTAGGTAAAAGTGGTAAAAGTGATCCTACATCTAGGTAAAATAAAGCATTTTCCTGCTTACATCATAATGTTTTCACATGGTCACATGGTCATAACTTCACTTAAAAAAATCCAGCATTTCTCAACCACAAATATTACCCAACATTGTATTTTCCCAGTCAGTGAACGCGCCAGGACGTAGCATGAATTAGTCCCAGAGGCAAGGGCTCTGGATTCTACTACCAAGTGGGGGAGAGTTGATGTTAGCTGCTTTCAACATTGGTATGTAAAGTGAAGTCACAGGAAACACATAAAACACAAAAAGTGTCTTTGCTAAGACACATAGAGACATGTCTGCTGTTCACTCAAGTTGCACGCTCCGCGTCCTCAGTAAAATATATTTTTACTTGGTAAATAGTAAACTCACTCTAATTTGAGCTTTCCAAGCTAGAAGCTGCATAATTATGTCTGTACCATCTTTTTTTTTTTTAATGTAATTTTTCCTGCAAATGATAGTTATAGTGGTTGTAGCAGAGAGAAATAACAAGAAAAAATTGTTTTTTAGACATATTTTATTTTTTAGGTATTTATATTTATAGTTTTTATTCACATTTAGTGCATAGTAATTAAGTTTTTGTCTATCAGTTCACAAACTACAAGAGCAAGAGAGCAGTATTTTGTTTAATCTTTGGTGATATTTGATAATTATAGTTCACACAGAATACATTAGATAACAAATCATAGTAATTTCTTTATTACTGAATAAGCCAGTTGGTATAAATCCTGACACAGCAGAATGTGCAGTTCTAGACAGGAACCATTAGGGGCCAATGCCTCTAATCCTGGAAACTAATCCTGGCTCCTCCTATGGGTCCTGTACTGAAAAGATAATACTACATGCATTTCTTATAGTCTTAAGGCTTCTTATAGCACATAAACTGTTACTAATTGGTTCCTCGGACCTATTTAATCTTTTACAATCACAGTGAATTAAAAATCATTAAAAAAGCCCCAGTTGTGTTGAGTTCAGATCACAATAATGTGACAGATCTGTGGTCTGTAACCTGCAGCTCCGGAGCCACAAGAGGCCATTTAGCTCACTTTATATGTTAATTTGATATATTAAATAATGAAATATTAACCCTGTTTTTTTCTTGCAATCTTTTGCAAACTAACAGTCCAAAAACATGACTGTTAGTTTCACTGGTTTCTCTAAATTCTCCATAAGTGTGAGTGTGCATGGTTGTCTGTCTCCTGACCCCACTTGGAGACAAGGGTGTTAGAAAATGGATGGACGATGGAGAAACAAATGAAAAAGAGCTAAGGAAACTAAAAATATAGGAAAAGGGAAGCCTTCCTGAGGTGTTTCCATTTCTTAGCAACGGAAAATATCGTCTGAATCTTTAATGTGGTGTTTTAGCTTAAACTGCTAAAACACTTAGAGCAACACTTTGACGTTGATACATTACAACTGCAATAACAGTTTTCAAAGTTGAACCGTGGCCCCAAAATGACGAGTTTGGAAATGTTACTTTAAAAATCTTTGCTGCCTCAGACTCAGGTGTGAAGCCTCCAAAGCTCAGAACTAAAAACAAACTTGTGTCCCTGATCTTTGTGGCTCCTGGGACCTTGAAACCATCATACTGACATTTCCCCCTTTTAAACACGCAGAAAAACTAAGTTATGAGAATGATGTGATCTATCAAGCTGAAGTGAAAAGAAGGGACAGCCCCTATGCAAAGTGATACTGCTGTGTTTTAAGCTCCTCGAAATACATCTGCTTGTTTCCACAACACAAGCCCACTTTTGTTAACCAATCATCTCGCTCGAACGAGACCCAAAAAGATTGTTTAACGCAATTTAGTCGCTCGGGCTGGAGCTCAAATATCCTACTTCAGATTTAACGTTGTTGTTGAAATTGTTTCTGAGAATACGCGTATACGCTCATTACATCTCTTGCCATAAAATTACTCCAGGCCAATGAATACCTGACAACAAACAGGAGCAAATACACTTTAAGTACGCTGCCAGTTGTCATGGACATGGTACAAACACGTCAACTGCACAAAACCTCCAAAACAAAGAAAGCATTACCATGTGTCACTAGAGGAGAAAGTCGCCAAAGCATTCATAAAGTCCTTCAAACCACATGAAACGGCGGCAGAAGAAACTCCGTCACAGCTCTGCCAGTAAAGAGTTCTTGGTCAGTGTAAACTTTGGCCTGGTTTGAAGCCACATGCACAGATTAAAAGCCTTCCAACATTAAAGGGCTTGACCACCTGTCTCAGTTCTCTGCCTGTCAGGCCTGAATGAGACCACAGGGAGATCTTCTTCTTCCAGTGCACCACCTGCCACCGCTCGCTCCCTTTAAAGTTTGGGCGACTCTTTAAAGGTCCCACAATGGCGCTTTGTGAGCGTGCCCATTCTGACATGGAGGCCGCTCGCAAAGCGGCTTCACGCTGTGTTCGCACCGCAAAGCAACTTCTAAATTTGATTCTTAAAATGTGACCTGATGCAGTTTTGTTCACGGGATTAATGCTGTTGCTGTGAATGTCGTGAAAAAGATACTTAGAAGAAATTAACTTTGTTAGTTTTTATATGTGCACCTTCAAATAATTTTTTGCTTAGAGATCAAACTTTACGGCTATGGTCAGGCTGGTGGCCACCAACCTCAAACGAGGCAAGTATTAATCGCATGTTTAGCATTTTTTGGTGTGGACTAAGTCTTGCGATGTTTTCTTATTGATAAATTTGTCTGATATAACAAATATACAAACAACACACCCCGGTTAAAATGGTAGGTTTAATTAATGCAAGAAAATTTCCTTCAGATCATTTTCCACCTTTAAAGTGACACTTATCCTTTGAAATCCAATAAAAAAGCAAACTAATTTGTGACAGAAGAAATACTTTTAAAAATCTGCAACATCCTGGCTGCATAAGTGTGCACTCTGGTAAAGTATGAGCCATGAAATCATTTTCATCCTTTACAAATTCTACAATATCAACTAAAGGATGCAAACAAGCAAATGTCAAGAAAATCCAACAAGTAAAGCGGAGATTTTCGTTTTTTACGGCTGCTCAGTTTTTCTACTACTGATGGAGGATGTGTTTCTGCCATCAGCAGAGCCTGAATTAATGTGATTCAACAAAGTACACATGTAAGAAGGTGCAGTTTTTTAAACCATGTCATGTAATAATAAATGTTCTGACTGCTCTGTGTTTGTGACACAGAGCAGTGTCACAAACACGCTGCCAGTTAGAGCATAGCTTTTCATTCAGGGATGTGCAGATGTTTCAGAGACACTATGTGTGATGTAGTTGGAAGATACAAATGAAAACTGAGTTGCAGTAAATCTGGGGTTTAAACGAAAAAACTGAAAAATTGTGGAAACAACAAAAATAGCTAAAAAACATTAAGTTAAAGAGTAGCAATATTTGTCAGTTGATTTATCACTACAAATTACCACTAATAAGCTATATGAACAGTAGTTTTTTTTTGGTTTATTGCCAATATCCAGCGCATAGTCGTATACAAAAACCAGAACATTGCAAAGCTATGAAAAATGTATATCTTTTGCGTTCGGACTTATTAAAAATAAAAGAAAAAATAAATGGAACCTTTAAATGAAAGCATAAAATATTAACAATTCATGAGGGGGTTTTGTGCAGACAACCTACTGGATATGACTAAGCAAATTCATACGAGTACAAAAAAGAAGAATGCTATTGCATGAAGAAGAGAAGAGCCGCACAGTGGCACAGTCGGTAGAGTTGTTGCCTTCTAATAAAAAGGTCTTTGGTCTGAATCCTGACCTGAAGTCTTTCTGCATGCAGTTTACATGCAGAAATAAATCCTGCTTTCCTCCCACAGTCCAAAGACCCCCCAGCTATGAGTGTGTGTTCATGGTTGTTTGTCCTGAACTGGCGACTTGTCCAGGTTCTACCATGCCTTTCGTCCAGCCGCTGCTGGAGTCGGTCGCCAGGCATCAGTCAGATCGGAAGCAATACAATTTATTTCTTAATAGTGCCATGAGAAGTACTTTTGAGGTTTGTGAGCATGGGGAGATTTACTAATTGAAACAACAAACTCTGATCCCCAATTTGTGCTTTCTGTCATTTTCTTTAATTCTCGACCATAAAAAAAAAAAGAAAAGCAATCCAGCCCTCGACTACCGACTGAAATCGACACGCTCGAGTTTTGACAGTGTGAGTCTTACAATAACCTGATATGTAGTCAGGTCTATTAAAATCAGTCCAGGTCACCTTTGTGGTGCAATGCTGCTTGTGGATAAGTTTTGGATTAAACACTGCTTTAAAAAGTCGCCCAATCCCTTTGGCTGCAGCTCTAGCATGTAGAAGTTTATCAAACAGAGTGCACAAAGACCTAACGGGGAAAGAAAAACAAGCTTTATGCCAAGTTGGATCTCAGTGTTAAATTTAATGGTATGAGGCAGAAAGGGCTAAGTTACATCAAAGACCGCTTTAAACAGCAGCTGCCATTTTTCAGCTCAAATAAAAGATAAACAGTCATCATCATTAAATTTAACCACAGATTGTTTTTGTCTGCTTTGGACTCAGACAAAAAAAAAAAAAAAAAAAGAAGAAAAAAAAGAGTTATTTATCTTGCTTTGCTCCCACTACAATGCAGATCAGAGTCCAAAGCTGACGTTATATATACGTTTGGGGAGGAAAGGCAGAACTGTTTATACTGGCCAACTGGCAACACCGGCACCTGCTGCATGACACAAAGTTTGGTTTGGAAATAATGGTAATGCAGAAAATGCTACAGTACGTTGGGGTGATGCAGATTCCCTGCTGTCACTCTGACATCAAAACTCTGCGAACAGGTTAGAGTAAAAAAAAAAAAGGTGTTTTTATGAAAAAAGAAAAAAGGAGCCAGAATAAAAGTAAATTAAAGTATTCAAATTTCTATATTATATATATGCATCATATATATAATATATCATATTAAATTTGTTTTTCAACTAATGGTAATAAAAGTATTCAAGCTATCACAGTGTCTATTTCAATTCAACCCATTTTAAGATTTTACCTAAACGCTGTGGCTTTTTAATGTGAACGATCTTTCCCCATTTTTCTAACATTTATCCATGAATAGGCGGTGGGGGCAGCTGTTATAGCTTTAAATACACCTCCTTACACTCAATTCATTAGTCTGCTCCTTTTCTGAGTTCTGCCAATGTCAAATCAGCCTCACATGGCAGCATGTTCTCAGGCAACATGCCGAAGTTGAAAGTGACCTGAGGGGAGTCCGAGGTTATTTTTACACACAACTTTCTTTTGGATTTGCAGAGAGCGGTTCAAAAGGCGCGGAAATAGAGAGGGGAGAGAAAACCGTCGTGTCAGCAACCCTAATCTAGTCAAATCAGGGGTCCAGAACAAGAACTCTGTTGCACCACTGCGTTTTCTCTTTTCTAGTCTCTGCTTAGAAATCAATTACCTGCAGATCCTCCCAAGATCCCATAATTACAGTTTTTAGGTATGTGACAAAGTCAGCTGCTGGTTGTGAGGCGTCGCAGTGACACAAGTCATTTGGCTCTAATACAAACTTGAGTTCAAAAAGGTCGTGGTCGGTGGCAAGGTACTCAATAAAATGGGTTTTTAGTTGTTTTTATTTTCAAGCTGAAGACCAGGAATTGGCTGAAGTATCAATTGATGGAAGAGAATAACAACGGTGGGGGAAATCACAGATATCAACAAAATGCTTGTGGGTTTCTTTGTATTGAGGAGAAAAGGCTGTCTGTCGAAACAGCACAAAGTGGAGTACTCTATTTGTTTTGCTGCAAAGCTCTCACAAATCTCTTTTGGCTCCATGATTGGTGGTATGGCATTTCCCACCGTGTGTGACCTGAGAGCAAATCATCAAAGAACCTGCAGCCTGTTCCCATGCCTCTTCTATGGGTCTTGCTATTAAATATAAGAAGATCGGGTTAAATGATCAAAGACCATTGGTTTCTGGGGTATAAGTTTTGCTCCATTTCATCAAAGGCCATTAGTCTTTTTAACCCACGCTACCTTCAGGTAACATAAAACGGACAGGTAATGGAGCTTTGCGTTTCCTGTAAATTCTGTACGTGTCTTCTGCAGTGGGAACCAATGCGAAAAAGGATATAATGACACAAAATGGAAGCTCCATTTCTCACATTCCTGTAGCCTCCAACAACAAAGGCACCTGTCTCTTTTATCTGCCAAATAAACGGCACCAAAAAAAAAAAAACAATACAAGCAGACTTCAAAAGCACATCCGACAGACGGTTGGTTTTTCCTCCACCCAAAGTGTTTATCAGGCCACTCCGGGTATTGTGCTCCCAGTCACCCACTTCCTCATGCCCCTGCTTGATTGTTGCAACATCTGTCCTTCTGAACCGCAGCTTTGGAGCTATCGGCATCGACTTCCTGTTCAACATATTCTCATGTCACTGTGGCACTTGTTCCAAACGACCGGCAATGAACGGATTGAAACAGAGAAATGAGTGTATGTCAAGCACAAGTTTCATTCATCGTCGACAGTGAGGGAGCTTCTTTCAAAGCAGCCAGTCCAGTCCGGCTGCTGTTTTACTTTGACTAGGCACAAGCTTGAAAATGTCATCGTGGATTTTGTGTTTTGACTGACACAGAGTTACATGTGCGATGGCAAAGTGGAAAAATGTGACACCTGGTTTAAATTGAAAGCATTTGACTGTTTGAGCGACATTGAGACTTCAGTCCAACTGGAGACACCGTTCAGTCAGACTGAGCCTGAGAGACTTTTCAAAGCAGAACAGGCAAAAACGCCCAATTATAGAGACGGACCCCAAAAGAATCACCGCTCCAATTCCAACGAAATATTGTTCAAGACTCCAGACCCAGGAGAGACTGGACACATTATAAATATTACCGACAAACCACAAGATTTAACAAAAGCAGTTTGAGAAATATTCACAACACATTCAAGTGATAAGATCTTCAATGTGCATTTGTTTTTCTTTAATTCCAATTACAAGATAAGGACGGAGAAATTCGGCATCTCAGGCTCTCCTTTTTAGATGGGAAGTAAAACTAAAGTGTTTCTGTCTTTGGTTAGCCTTGCTCTCTTTTCTTCATGTTCTAAAGCTTGCATCAAAGAGAGAAGGTTGACGAAAACATAAGGTCCACACATGTTGTGCAGGGACCGCTTTGTGTCCATTGCATGTCTTGCCACATCATCCGCCTGACAAAACTGTTCCTCTCTGTCCTGGTAGGACCTAGCAGTTTGCCTTCACCTTGGTTTTAACACCAAACAGCGTAGACCCTGCAACGTAAAGAAATATATCATAGAGCAGTAAAAGGCAGCGTTGGATTTGAACAATCGTCCTCGGCCAAACAAACTAATCAAAACTTTTATTTTCTCGATTTTTTTTCACCTTGAAGATTTATGTAAGGTAGAAGACCATGTGAAGTAAGTTTGAAACAAAATTAACCTTCTTTTATTTTATATCCGTCTTGTTTTTCAGTAAAAATTAGCATCGTTACAAGTCTGGCCTGCTGTCAGCGTGGTGATGCCTGTGGGCATGACTTTCAGGGTTCAAGTTCAGTTAAACTTTGGCCACGAAACCTGGCAGAAAACCAAAGCAGTGTGTAGGATTATTGCTCCATTGATGTTCAATTTGGTAGGCTAATTCTCTGTCTGAATGAATGAGTTTACACTGACCAAGGTAGCAACTTGTGCCTCTGACAGCAGAGACAGTACGCTTGAAATATGGCTTGTTAGCCTTTTGCTGCCAATTGTGTTTCGTTGGTATTTTTGCAAGAGCTGATTTACACGACACTGCATCCGCGTGTGCTCAAAGAAACCTTGTTAGCTGAACTAAAGGATCGCGGCGATAAATAGATGTAGACGAGAGCATTTTATTGTATTTGCGAAAAAGATCTAATGTGCAAATGAGTGCCTTATTTTCTTTTGAGCCTTTAACGTAAAACATAACTCTCCCTCGGTTTTGGCTGTATCATTTTTACTGGGGCTCTTTTACAATTTCCCTACATCTACTGCCAGCTGGCTGGAAAGCCAAGCAAACCTTTTAGGCCTCTTTGAGTCAACAGTCCGTGCAATTTTTTGGAAACTCAGCCTGCACAGTGCTAATCAAATGTCTTCAAAAGAGATATGCGTTTAATTTTTTTTTTTTTTCCCAATAATAAATAACACACACTTTGATTCCTTGTGAGACACTGTGTTTTTCCTACTAATCCTTTCCAGTTTGTGCTGAGCAGTGCTGTACGTGCACCGATCCGTCTCCCGCTCCCCATCCATCTCTTTCTCTCGTTCTAATCCTAGACAAAAGGAAGCCGGACGCTCATTGCAAACAGTTGGATTCGTGAACGTTTAAACCCCACTGCTAGGACAGAGGAAGAATCAGCTTGAAAACACTGACAGAGAATGCAAGGAAATGGAGTTTTGTACAAATACATAAGGCCCAGAAACAGATAGATGAGGCCTGGACTGTCTATCCTGCTCTTCCTCCATGTTACTATCATTTTAATGAGATGCTGAAGAAATGTAAAGAGAAACAGGAGGGGTTTCTCAGCTCACTCTCTATGTCCCTTCTTACATTTGTGAATTCCATTTATTTTGTTCTTGTATTGACTTACTTTATATTTAGTAAATTATTTTGACCAGAAAAGATACTTTCCTCTTTTCCGTTTGTGTTTCACACAGAAAGGCCTCGACATCTCCAATCATCAGTTCCTGTGCACTTAATCATCAGCTTTAAGACAACATGTTAGAGGCTTATGAAATGGTATTTAGAGAAATCTTCATTTTGTATTGGAGTTTTGGCCTCTGTTGGAATAATCATTAGCGTTTGCCTCCAGGACCAGGAGATTTGGATTCACACCAAACACTTTAAATAAATATTGAAGGCATGTTTTCCACCAATATCTAAAAGTCAATTTTAGCTCGATTTGAGTTTTTCAACAATTATCTCCGATGAATTGTTTTTTATTTGGTTGATGGGAAGACAAAGCATTCATCCAACTTTGGTGTGACAATCAGCGAGGACCATCGCTACACTTTTCCTACTCAGCAATCTGTTTTTGTGCTGCTGACATGTCCTGTCGCTTCTACAGGAGACGCCAAAAAGGCACCGTGGTACAAACAGGGAGCTGCTGACAAACAATAACGCGGCCCAGTGCCATCTCCAGCTGCTTCCTCTCTACAAAGACTCTGAGTGAAGTGGATTGTGCTTATTTATTCCGCTTTATAAGGCTAACATAAAAGACAGAGTTATTTATGCGTGTGTGTGTGTGTGTGTGTTTTTCTGCTTAGTTTCGGAATAGGGTGAACCCTGTTCATGTTGAATCAAAGGGGGGGGTTTTTTTGCTCACTTGTTGCCTCATAAAAAAGCTACAGAAGACCAGCTGTTTTTGTAGGTTTGTTAATTCTGCTGACTGTTTTTTTTTTTTTAACTTTTTTATATGAGTGTTGCATGGAACAATTCTGAGTAGAGGGAGCCAAACTCATATAGATCATCTCAGGTAAAACCTTTCACTGAGCATTCAAGCTCACAGTTAAGTAGAGAAGAACTCATTCAGGTTGCATTTCTACCAATTAAGACTAATCAAAAGCCAAAACTCTCCAGGTCTTCGGTTCAAACTTTAGATTGTGTTTCATTTTTTTCTGTCCTGTCAACCAGGCAGCCTCAGGCTGCTGAATTTGCAATGACCAAAACCCAGCTGTGACCCACGACTGTCCTGTTCTAACCGAACAACTGCAAACAAAAACTGGTGGCAAGAAATGTGACAGTGACACAACTTTTGCAAATGAAAATGTGAAAAGTGTTAATGGTTTTCATGCTCGACAGAATCCCAATCCTTGAACATCTGTCTCTCTCAGCACTTTACAGCCTGTCATTTAAAAATATTGACAATGTGTCTGAAACAACTGCAGAAGAAATAAATAAATAAATAAATAGGCAAAAAACAAAGTTAATCAGAAAACAACAACCACGGTAACTCTGGTGGAGCCGAGGAGACGATTGCGTCATAAAACTCATGAATTAGACCTAAATATAGTTGGGAATCTGTGCTAAGACATTTTCCATCCAGTCTGATTGAATTAAAAATACTTTGCAAAGCAGACTTGAGAAAATATTAAGGATAACTACAGCACAGAATAAACAAAGAGACAATCAAAAGGTTCTGATCAGAGTTCTGATGAGCTGATCAGCAGTAATCAATACCACGCAGGTTTTTGAGTAAAAACAGAAAAATGTCCACGTTTGACTTTTGCAAAAGGGAAAAGGTGCAGGTGGGCCCTGCAAACTTGCCCCTCGGATCAGATTTTCTCCAAACTGTGATTGCTCTATTATCTACTCTAGACAAGACACTGACTTCCCCTGCAAACCCCACATGACTCCACTTCAAAAAACAATCCCTTTAGCCATAACGTGGCCCAGCTCTGCTGCTTCTTGTCCTATCAAACTCAGAGTATGAAAAGCACGAACAGCAAGAAGCCTGTCCTTCCCCTGAAAGTGACAGCGTCTCTACCACCACTGCACCAACCAGCTCCACAGTCACTGGGGAAACTTGGCCATTTCCCAGGCACGTCCCATGAAGAATGGCAAAGCCTCACGTCTGCAGCCGATTAGGGAGCGAGATTAAGGTCTGCCGGGAGAAACCGGGCCATGGTGGAGGTGTGGGTACTGTGAGAGATGGAATGAATAAAAGACAAGTTCAAACCAAAACCAGCCCTGCTGGGCTTATCCACCATCAGCTGCTGAGTGGTTGAGCTTCCTGATAAAGATGCAAGGAACCATGTGGAGGAAAAGAAGACGGAGGGGAGGGAAATGCCCAGCTATTAAGTTTACATAGGTTTCAGACCCCACCACCAGCCGTTCCCATGCCATCCAAAATATATTAGCTCTCCTTTCCTTTTACCTTCATCTCATCTCTCACCCGACGTGATGGCCCCTTTGAACCAGGCTCATGCTGGCGCTCTGAGCTCTTATCCAGTCTGGCCTCATAACAATTTACAGTAGCACACTTCTCTATCTGTGATAACCCTCTGATGGGAGAAAACAGCTTCATCTCTCTCTGTATTAGACACACGGCTTTGGTTTCGATGAGATCTTCATCTGGATCCTTTTCATCTTTATCCTAATGAAGCTTTGCTTTGAAATGTTTGTTGTACTGTTGGAAATCTCCGCTGCACATCTGCAACCACTGTTTTAGCTCAGGATTATGAGGGCGAATGATTTCAGACGAGAAATGATTCACGTGATTGCAAAGACAAGTTGAGATTGTGAAGTTTAAATTCAAGATAAAACGAAAGCCAAGGAGGGTTTCGTTCCAGACAAGTGCTTCTACATAACCTTACGAGATGAAGCATCATAAACAAACACGACATTATTGTTGTAACCTGTTTGTGACAATGTACTGATAATGCATTGGGTACTGATACATGCTCTTTGTTTGGTTGTGTCCCAAATCTGATCAGGGTGTCTTTCTAACAGACGTCGTCCGTATAGCTGTAATGAACATAACATAAAACATAACCCTTATTATTGTTTACAGCTGTAAAATAATAAATCAGCACACAGCATATTACACCAGTGACTTATTCACATGAATGTGTTTTATAAGGCAGAGCATTTTTAACAAGTTCAACATGCTTGTGGGTTTAGTGAGAGTCTGAGCTCGTGACTACGTGCTCATTCAGTTCACTTAAATGCCAGGCAGTACTGAATGTTTTCATGTCTTCTCACATCACCAAAAATAACTTCAATATATGCATAGTCATTTCAAATAGACGACCAGCACAAAGTAATAATTGTTATGAATTAGAAGGGAAATATGGGGTTCACCCATTTAGCAAAATAGCTCAAGCAAAGGCAGGGGAGACTCTCTGAACAGCAAGTTTTAGCACAGATTATGAACTGGATCTTTCGTAGCATAAATATGCTTAAAATGACAGAATTTTATTTAGGAGTGCCAGAAAGGCAAGACTTTTTATCTTTTTTGTATAGTTTATAGGTACTTCAAAAGGGAAACGCTCAAAAACATAATATACATTTTTTTTTTTTGGTAAACCAATAGAAACAGAAGCAATTCAAAAACAGAGAAACTGAAATAAATGAGTGGGTTCATTAAATGTGGCTGCAGCTGTGAACCCGAGTTTGGCCTCTGGAGCCTGTTGCAGGTGTGGATGCTGTAAGCCGCTGTTTAGTTTTCTTATGTGTGTTTACGACCAATAGGCTTGGATTTCATCAAAAGGAGATATTTGTGCATAAATATATACGCGCCATTGTGCTTTTTAAGATTTGGGAAGGTTCCAAACTTTTCACTTGTTAATTTTCAAGGATAAATCTGTTGCCTCCATTTGTTTTGGTTCACCAACTCTTTGCCCACGTTTTAATAAATATATTTCTCCTTCCGTCACTCTTTCTGTAATCAGGAGTAGCTCCACCATCTAGTGGTTGTATCAGAAACACATCCGCTGTCAAAAACATACCCCAATGGCAGTAGAGCACTTTTTGATGCAGTATGTAAAAGACTGTGCATGTTGCTTCAGTCGCAACACAAACAACTCCAAGCCAGTCATCTGAAGTTCATCCATATTAGGATAATGATGCTAATAAGGCTAATGACAAAAAGAGGATGATCTTCTTTTCTTTCATGTTAGCAATGAAACAAGAACAACATCTCTGTTCCTTAGGACAGTGCTGAATGGATTGTGGCTTCAGAGGGTGGCTCGTCCGCTTTGAAAATCCTTTTTCTTTTTTTTTTTTCTTTTTTTTTTTATTCACATAAGAGAGGAGGCGACTGGAGCTCGTACGAGAAAGCAGGCAAAGGATTGTTTGGAGTCAGAAACACATTTCAAAGGCTTCCCCAAAACCAGACTGCAAAATCTGAGATGAAACCAACTAATAAAGCGCCACACAGTAATAAATAATGCAACAAGAGGAAACAACATGAAAGATCTTTTCATCTCCTTACAGAGAGGAAACTGGAAGAAGAAAAGATGAGAATGTGTGTACACTGTTCTGCGGTTATTGGAGTTGTTTGTTGGAGCCGCTTTAAAAGTTTTGGTCTCGAGGAGAAATGCATCTCTTTTTAACATTCTTGAAGACATAACTTCTTTAAGGTTTACAGAAAGAATGACCAAAGGAAAAGGATATTCTTATTTATTTTGAGCCAAACCCAGAGACCTCCAGCATTTGGCTTCAGTCTCTTCACTTGTATTTGCTGATCGTTAGAACTCTTCTGTTCTGGGCTCTGATCAAAGATTCAGATTCATCCATTAAGGGAGCTTTGCTTATTTTTTTTAATCAAAGTTCCATCTTGTAGACGATTTTCAAACCATAACTTCCCTGCCCTTATTAGTAGAAGAGCGGAGCTGAATCTTATGACTCAGGGCACTCAAAAAAGGCAAAAAAAAAAAAAAAAAAAAGTCCCCTTGCACCCGCCCAAAATAGTTGTGTCCACCATCTGATGGCCAAGGACGGAGATCAAACCAACCTCAAAGCAGGGGGGGTCGAGACAAGAGCAACAAAAGAGTTTCCTCCCCGTTAAAATAGAGCAGACTTCAGTTGGATTGTGGGCTTTGTACAAAGAAGACGATCAATCGATGACTGGAAGCGGGGTTATGGCGTTGTTATTGTTATTGAAGGCTGCATAAAGGATTTACAGATCTTAATGCCGCCTGTGAAGGCTGTGTTTGTGTGCTGGTGGAAGAAATTTAGACAAGACAGGAGCAAAATTACAGAAAGTGAAAGAGAATTTGTACAACACTGACATCTTGCGGCCAGAAGTGTGAACATTTTCACAAATTAGAAAAGCGACACTCGTGAATTTTACTCAACAACAAAATCAAGTAAGATCAAATGGAAATCAATTGGGCTGCTTCATGGACTTTGAAATGGAGAAATGAGGAAAAAAAAATCTGATGATAGAATAAAGTAAGGGACAAAAGGAAAGAACCACAGAAGCTCCATCCAAAAACAAAAGCAATTAAACCAAAGTTACCGGAAAACCAGACATTCTTCAAATCACTTGACGACTTTGTACAAATAATTTATAGGTGTCTCGATCCATGTTTCCTCCTCTGGCTGTTTGTTTACGTTTACAGTGGTCTTCAGTCCACTGCCAAGCCATTTTCTTTTGGTTGTTTGTCACACCTCTTTAGACTGGTCTCCAAAAATTTTAGAGATAAAAATGATTCCAAAGCACAAAGGTTCATAAGGCATTATTACTATTGCATTTGCACCGGACAGAGTCATTCAAACCCCTGGCAGGCTTAGGCTTGATTGAAACTTCTACCTATTAATTATCTTTTGTTCGATCTGGGGTTTGGGTCTCCGACCCAGCAATCTTGGCAGAGAGGCCCAGACGTCTTTCTCCCCAGCCTCTTGGGGCCTCCGAGGGAATCCCAAGCCAGTTCAGAAACATTTTCCCTCCTGGTGGTTCTTCCTCTGGGTCTCCTCCCAGCGGGATGTGCTGAGTCACCTCAGCTGGCTCCTCTCGATGTTGAGAAGCCGCTGCTCTTCTCTGAGTCTCTCCTGGATGTCTGACGTCCTCATCCTCTCGAAGGGAGACCCCAGACATCCTGTGGAGGAAACTCACGTCAGCCACTGGTGTCCATCATCTTTTTCTTTTGGTCTCCACCCAAAGCTTGTGACCATAGACGAGTGCAGGACTGGAGGTCAACTGGTAAATCAAGACCCAGCCTTATGCTTCAATATGGTGAGCTCTATGAACAATCCTTGATGAACATAGAAGTTCAAAAACAAAACACTGCTTATGTTCACCTGCAAATCATCTGCAGAAGATGAGCCAGCTGCCAGAACCAAAGATCTGTCCTAACTGGCTGGCAAATGGACCAACATCCATCATTTAAAAGTGGTTTTGTTTTGTTTTTAAGTAAATAAGATTCAATATGCCTTTTTATTAAAGCGCAGATACAAATAGATGAATCATTTTCAAGATTGATACTTCCTTAAAATGTTTGATTATCCTGTTAGAAATTGCTTAGAATCCAAATCTGCCAGGGATTTGGATCATTTTTCTAACTTCTCCCAGGCTTGAATGAATCCGGAAATAAACAACTTCAGGTGCGTAGCAGTGGAGAGCTATCTCCAGCAGGGGGCGACAAATACCTACTTTCAGCCAATGAAACGTTGTGCCATGATGTTATTTTGTGCGAGCGAATCAAGTTGCGTCATTAAACTCAGTTTTAAAAATATACGTATTAAACGGCATCGCCTGTTTATAACTCCGACTTTGAATAGACCTTATATATTCAACGCCGACTCCAAAATGTGTGTCCCGCTTGTGCCTTTTTAATGCAAACTTTAACCGGGTTTTGTTTGACAGAGAGATGGAGCGAACAGCACCAGAGAGAGAGAAAGAAAGAGAGAGAGAGAGAAAAAAAGAGAGAGAGAGGGAGACAGAGAGCGCGCGCGAGACGGAGAGGAGAGATGGGATTGTTGATTGAGAAGATTATCGACGCTTAAGCGCCTCACCGCGTCTCTTCGCGTCACCTGCCCCGGGACCGACGTGCGGACTCCCGGACGCTCCCTCTGATTTCCGCCGGAGGATGTGGCGCTCTGAAACCCGCAGGTGACATGGATTAACCGGCTTCTTCGCTGACTGAGGAAGGTGCGGCTCTTTTCCGGCGCTTCTCCAAGTTGCTCGCGGTTACTGGGGCCGGTCGGGACGGCCCGCCCTGCGCCCAGGAGGGGATTATCGGACAGGAACAGCCGCTGCTCGGTAAGGTCTTAAACCCTTGTTGTTGCACAGCCCAACTGGACCCACTGACCACAAGACAGAAAGTGCCTGAAATAGATTATGATTGATCGCGATTGTGTTGGTTTTCTTTCAGCGCATCTCAGTGAGGGAAATGACTAAAAAAAAAAAAAAAAAAAAGAAAATTAAGAGTAAAGACGACATTTAAGTTCCCAATAAGCTTCCGCCGTCGTTTTGCTGGGTTGCACGGTGGTTCAGGTGATGGCGATGTTGCCTCGCAGCGAGAAGGTCCTGGGTTCGAATCCCGTCCTGGAGTCTCTCTGTATGGAGTTGACATGCGTGGGTTCTCTCCGGGTACTCCAGCCTTCTCCCACAATTCAAAAAACACATCAACAATAGTTTGCATGCATGGTGTTCTGTTTAAAACAGCCAACCTGTAAAGGGTAAATATCCCATCACTGGAGACAGGCACCAGCCTCCCAGTGAACCTGCAAGGATAAACAGTAGATGTTGTTCTGCTTATCAAGAATGTGATATTATCAATATTTTGAATTTATCCACCCACCTGTAGTATTAGAAACCCAAAAGCAAATGGGCCAAACTACTCACTCCAAACTACTCACTACTCAAAACTTACTTCTAGTCTTGATGCAGCTCCTCCAAGTTTCTGATGTACCGTCAACCAGCAGGGACCCAAAGAAACCTGAAAAGCATGTGATGCTACAAAATCCCATGGATGCCCTCCAAAGCCAGCTGCTGTTATTTAGTCCTGTCAACTCTAGAAAAACGAGAACGCTCTGAGGTGGCAATACCTAGCTTGTCTTTGGGGATAAAACATTAAAGAAAACATGATCAAATCAGCTTACTTCCCGATTTGTAAGGAAGTACAAATCAGGAAGTACAAATCAGGAAGTACTTCCTGATTTGTACTTCCTTATTTGATTAGATTTGATCATCAAATCAAACTAGCCAGAGGAACTTCTGTGCATCATACAACATCTTGGCTGCATTAGTCAATTTTTTCACCTCGCAAGAGTTGAATTGATACAAAAATGTCTGATGAAAAACAGACAGTGAAGTAGAGAATAATTAAACTGGATCTCAACATCCATCAAAAGTGTTTTTATTAGATTTAATATAGAATGGTGCAAACAAGCCTAGAAACAACCGTCATGTGAGCGTCCTGTCCTGTTAGCGATCTCAACTGGGCCCTTGTCAATATCTTCATCCGTTTTCTAAGAACACAATGCTAACTTAATCAGTGTTAGTTGTGTGTCAGGGGTCATAATGTTATGCCTAATTGATATATTTGTTTAAAACAACACTAGAAGTCGTCATGAGGGTAGATCTGCATCAGTCATTAGATACAAAGGCACTCAGACCACCACTGGCGGCTCTCGCAGCAAGCGAGTCAGTCATTTCACTGTGTGCCACCCCTGCTGAAGAATTGATGAACAGATTCATAGTACATACTCTGTGTGAAATACGTTTTACTAATGCATCGCTGTGCGTTCTCACACACTCACCTACAAGCACGTGCGTCTTATGATCACATTTTTATTTATTTTTTTTTGCTCCATCATGCTGGAATACACTGCGTTGTTTCCACTGTGTTATGATAAGAGACGTGATCTCATGCTCTGCATGAACAGCTCGACTCCATCTATACACTGGCCGTATGCCCCAACCTCAGAGGAGCTATTACCATCCGGTGCTTTCTGCAGGGATGTTAATGAAAACTGAGTCCTGACACTCAAGAGATGGAAACAGAAGAGCGAGGCGGCAAGGCTGCGTTCTGACGGCCCTTCCTGCTCGGCTTTTACTCATTTATGATGTTATTTTTAGATTGGGCTACATTTTTGATGCTTCTTATTTGTCAAGTTTAATACTGAGCAATAACTGGATGTGTGCACATCAGACTCTTTGTTTCTCTGTGCACAAGCGTTCTTGTGCTTACCCATGATCAAAATGCATTTTTTGCATATTTTATCTGTCTTTTGCCAGCATGTTGTTGTTCATGGTTACGTTTATATCTGTGACTGTATTAAAAAGCTGTGGGACTTGTAGCATTAGGCTGTACATTAAAAATAGAGACATTCCCCCCAAACCCCCTTCTGTTCCCTCCGCATTACCAGGCTCTGCAAACTGAGTCTGGCTCCTCAGGTGAGTCCTGGCTGGTCCGTTCAAGACCTCCATCCAATCAGAGGTCAAAACTCCAGATTAACACCAACCTGCATTCCGATCCTATTTGCAGATGCTTTGGATGTCCTTCACTTGTAGATTTGTTTTCCATACAGTGAAATGGATAAATTCAGATTCTTCAAAGACCTCTTTAAATCTCTATCCAGGCTCATAACCTGCTGCAATCCTCCCTCTGAAAGCCTCAGACAACTCTTTTGATCTCACCATGGTGTTCACTCTCACTGCAACAGTGTAGAGCACACCGACTGCTGAAGTGGTTGTTAAATATCTGTATGGCTGAATATGTTAGAACACACAGACTTTTCCTGGAGCTTTTATTTTCCCATGACTGCATGAAGAAAACCTTGTTTTGAAATCTGACTTTTTGGGATGCCTTAAAAAAAATCTATATTTAAAAACTGGAGTGTGGGCTTAATGAAAAGCATGTTTAACACCTGCTTAATGGCGTGTTATTTCCAAATCTGACAGCCAAGCCTTATTGGGATGTGTAATTCTAATTTATTGAATATGACTACTGACTACAAAAAGGCTGTGACTGGATTTATAATGTTTCTGAATATGCAGATATTTTTACAGATTAAAAGTCCATATAGATGTAGCCTTTAAATTGAACTCACAATCTTTCTCATATTTTTATTTATTTTTTTATTAAGTAAACTAAACAGTCAGCAAACAGATGGAGGTATAATGGAACAGCTCAGACTGCACCGTGTTCCACAAATTGGATTTAAGTGTCATGTACTACGAACATGAAGATTAATTTTCAAACAGACTTGTTCACTGATGACTGCTGTGCAACCCTGGATGGTCCAGATGGACGCAGTAGTGGATTGGTGGTGGATGGCCACCACATCCCAACATGGCTGTGACATCAGCAAGGAGGTGGTGGAGTCATTGTTTTGGTTGAAATCATGGGGGGGGGGGAGAGAGAGAGAGAGAGAGAGAGAGAGAGATAGATAGAGAGAGAGAGAGAGAGATGGTCGGCCCCTTCAGAGTCCCACTGATCACTTTCTTCCCTAGTTCAAAAAGAAGAGCCTTATCTTCTGTAGCAAAACCATCTTCATGCATGACACTGCACCATCTTATGCTGCAATGAATACCATTGTGTCATTGGCTGCTGTGGGCGTAAAAGGGGAGAAACTCATGGTGTGGTCACCATCCTCCTCTGACCTCAACCCTATTGAGAACCTTTGGAGTTTCCTCAAGCAGAAGATCTGAGGGAGGAATGCAGTTCATATCAAAACAGCAGCTCTGTGAAGGTATTCTGACATCCTGCAAAGAAATTCAAGCAGAAACTCCACAAACTCACAAGTTCAATGGATGCAAGAATTGTGCAGGTGGCGTCAAAGAAGGGGTCCTGTGTTAACATGCAACTCGGTCTGTTAAGATGTTTTTGATTGAAATAGTTTTTGATTTTAGTTCAAGTGATCACTTAATGCTTTTTTGCAGTTCTTTATAATTTATAAAATGTTTAGAAAATCTGCTGTGCATAATAATTTGGAACAGTGCATTTTGAGTTTTTTTATTTTTGAAAAAAAAATACTGTTCTCATGGGGAGCTTTGTTCAGTAAAATCTGATTCATATTGTAATAGTTCATGACTTGAAAATTATACTGACCATCATTTACATTGACCATTTAAGAAAATCTGAGAAAATATCACTTGCATAATTATTTGGAACATGCTGTAGTCATACTCACATGTCATCTTGAAAGTTTATGTCTAACCTGACTGAGCAAGTAGTAAAAATTTCAGTCTTGTCGATGTAAAGAGCTGATTCCCCAAAACATTTCAAAATATATTTGCAGAAATTATTACTTCCACCCGGTAGTGGGGCTGAATACAAAACCCCTCAGCAGTTTTTATTGTTTACATAATGAAAAATTATCTTTTTATTTCACATTTACTGTATGTGCTGACTTACCGAGTAAAACCTCAATAAAAACACTTTGAAGTCTGTAGTTATAGCATGAATGTAAACATGTTAAAGCAGTACAAGCATTTTGAATAAAATATCCAAAATAATCAATCTGGTGAAATAAATAGCTCAGTTTTTGTGCACTAGTTTCTTTAAAATCTATATCTTTCAGCAAGGTTAGGACAAACATACGGATCCAGAGTATTAGTTTCTCTATGTATTCTGCTGTGTTTGGTTGGAAAATGAGCACCAGCTGAAATCCAGAGCCGATTATTTTCTGTTTATTTTTTGTTCAAAACTGTAAGACAAATAAAGCCGTTTAGTGGCATAGTTTTGCAGATTGTTCTGTTTTTCTCCTGATTCTTGCTATTGGAGCAGTGAAATGTGGATCTTGAGGGCCACGCTCGCGTTGGCATCTTCAAATGACCGCGAGCTCAGGCAGTATTTACTGGAGTCTTCCACCAGTAAATGTCATTAGGTGACATGGGTTATGTGTGTTTGTTTGTGTGCTTGTATGTCTGTCTAAATGGTGATCTCCTAATCGGATTGCTACCTCTAAAGATGAACAGAGTCAAGGTGCAGTCAGAGGTTAGGGGTTGACCTGTGTGTTGATTGCGGCAGGAGCCCTGAGTTGGCTTTTGTTGTCCACTTGTACAACATGGTTCATTTATTTGTGATAAAACAAACGAAAAAAACTAATTAAGTTTGGTGAAATCCAAGTGAAATCTGAATTGCAGTATAATTTGCTTCCCATTGTACACTTTAAACCATTTTCTCATCACGCATTGCACCTTTCACATTTCCCCATCTCATCTTTCCATTTTTTATTTATTTTTTTGCTGCCTCATGTGTCTCCTCTCTCTCCCGCTCCGTGTCTCCGTCTGTGTGCATCGGTATGCCTGTGAGTTGTCGGTACTGCGAAGCGGTTGCATTATCTGCATACATTATTGATGTGAGCAGCACACTGACTAACGCACACAAACTCCAGCCGCTAACCGGGATGATAAAAAGATACTCTCACTCCGGACATAAAACACACAGTGTTGCACGCACATAATCAAATGAAGCAAAAAAAAAACAAATAAATAAATAAATTATTTTCATTTGTTACTGTACATCAGAAATAGAAACTAAAAGTAGCAGGCATTCATCCTGTTTGTTAATTTCTCAGGAAACAGATGAATTTATCCATCTCTGAGGTGCTTAAGCTGCTTGATATACACAACAAAAAGCTGCTTTGCTGGCAGCTCAAGTGCCTGAACGTATATCAAATCATTAACTTCGAACAAGAGGGTAAGATGAGTTCTTAAAGAAAGGAGTACTGAGGTGAGGGTAACTGAGTGGATGAAGGCGGAGAAGGGAGAGAGGGGATATAGAAGAGTTCCCAGCATCTCTTTTCCCAGGGCTTTGTAAGGGGCTCGTTAATAATGCATGGTGTTTAGAGCAGAGCAGGGAGAAGCGGGCCTCCACAAACAGCTCAGCCCGACCTATCCCGCCGTGATGGAGCCCCGCTATATTTTTTGACGCTTTTATTCCCCCGTCCTTCTTTTTTTTTTTTTCACTTTTTTTTCTGCATTGTCTCCCTTTTCGTATTTGTGCTTGTTTATGAAATATCATTTTGCACTCTGCCTCTCGAGCGGCTTTCCTCTCATCCTTGCCTAGCGCTGTCTCTCGCTGAACGTTGCCTTTTCCTGCTTGTGGAAATTACTGAATAGTTTAATTTTGTTTGCTGAACAGTGGAGCTTTTAATGTTCATTTCCTTTAACCTCTTTCAGAAGAAAAGATCAGAGTATTAAATGGATGTAAATAAATGCATTGCTTTTAATATTTTCACATTCTTTCACCTCAGAATCAAAAAGTCCAATGTGTTTTATTGGGATTTTAACTGAAAAACTGTAACTAAAAGGATTACATAGTGGTGAAGTAAAAGGAAGCTGATGGATTTCAAAATGTTAACCAAACAAACCTCTAAATGTTTGGCACATTTTTAGTCTGTCCCCTTTAGTCTTAAAGAATTGACTAGATCATCATCATCATATGGAGTTCACCTGCATGTAACTTTTTACATTCAACCTTGTCACATTCATCATATCGTCAAGTTGGACAGAGAATGTCTTCAAACATCAGTTTTCATGTGTTGCCACAGATTCTAAATTGTACTGAGTCTAGACTTTGATTAGGCCATTATGACAGATTACTTTGATATAACCATGTCATTGTAGCTTTGGCTGTATGATTAGAGGCTTTTGATCAACTTCAGTCTCGAGTCTTTTGCAGCTCCTGGCAGGTTTTCTTCCAGGATTGGGGTGCATGTCGCTTCCCTTCAAAGGTTTCCCTTTACTTGGCGTAGAGCAGCGACACCACAGTATGCTCCACTGTAGAAACAATGAGCTCAGGGTTATGTGCAGATGTAGCTTTCTCTCTCACACACAGCTCTTTGCATATTGGTGACAAAGTTTCATTTGAACAACTTTTGCCATATTTTTGCTGTGTCGCCTGCACAGCCTTTGTAAACTAAGAATGAACCGTTTCTGTTTTTTCTTTACTCAGTAGCTTTCTTCTTGCGACTCTTCCGTAAAGCCCAGATAAGTTGCATGCACGACTAATAATAAACATGTTGACAGACTCTCCCTCTGGAACTGTGAAACTCTGCAGCTGTTGTAGGGTTGCATTGGGGCTCTCGGAGGCTTCTCTGAATAATGCCCCGGTTTTTTTTTTGGTAAGACAGTCAGTTTGGCGTGACTCCCATCTGTTAGTAGTTCTGGAGTTATGCCACATGATTTAAATTTAAGCTCACTAATGTTCTTTAGCAAGCCTCTTTAACCTTCACAGTACAGCTGGATTAAGTTCCACAAAATTACTAATTAGGTGACATCTGAAGAGAGCATTTGTTTTTATTCAGTGTTATGCCAATGCAACCCTCACTTTTCACACCCATCCATGTGAAAGAAAATTGGAAGAAAAAAAAAACATCATCCTTTTTCTTACATGTCACAATTAAGCACTACTTTGTCACATACAATTTATGTAACGTAAATAGATGTTTATATGTATGACAACATGTGAAATGGGTGTAGATACTTTTGCAGGCACTGTGTGTTGCCACAGTACTCTGCATTTGTCTAAAGCCTCCCTCGTCTTGCCCTTATTATGTTGTGCGTATCCCCAGGAGATGAAGATACGTCATCCGGGTCCCCTTCAGCCAGACGATGGACGAACCGAACGTGCAGCGTGACTGCAACCAGCGCCTTCAGGGAGCCCTGGCAGAGGGGGCGGCGAGCAGGTGACTGTTTGCTATTTCAGGCAGATTTGTTTGCACATGCGATGAGTGCGTTTACAGAAAATAAAGGCGATGATATTAGAGGATCAGAAAAGTGAGGGATAAAAGTGAAAGTGAGACAAACGGGGAGATTGAGTTGCAGCTTCGCAGTTTGTCTTGTAGGGTTGGACTGAAGCTCAGTTTAATCTGGCTCAGCAGGAGTGACGCACAAACTCCCTGCCACAGGCTCCAGACGCACTCTCTAATCCCATTTGCCTGCGCTGCTCATGTCTCAGTGTGTTATGCAGAAGTTGGACGTAATCTGTGTCTCACTGTACCAGGATGTTGAATTCACAAAATAAATAAACTAGATTAACACTAGGTTTCACTTTTCCAAGCTGTAGAAAATTAATTCATCCATCCATCGCCTATGCCCACTTTTCAAGAGGCGGGGGGCGGCATTGGTATCCTTTTATGGAGTCACATTGCTGCCAAAAACTCTGAGGAGCATATCAATCACATTAGAGCGTATGTTAATCAAGAGAGCGCATTAATGGGGAGAACATACAAACTCATAGTCATCCAAGACTTTACTGCTGCAAGGCAACAAACGTGCAGCCCAGTTGAAAAGTCATGTTTTGTCTTGTAAGCTTCATCCTTCGTGTCTTTTAGTGGCATGTAAATAGAACACTGGGTGGAAATTGTTTCATTTTGTTATTCGATTCCCTTTTATTCTTCTTTGTCTTTGTAAGTCTGCATATTGATTGGTGTCGGAAATCACCTGAAACCCAACAACTCTGAGGTCTCTCTTTGGACCTTCTAGGTTTGAAAACATTTCATTCACTCGTTCACCCAGCAGCGAGCGCAGTTATCTCCCTACTGTAACTTTTCATCCTATTGCATTAATTTCTTCTTCTGATGTTTTTCAACCACATTTGCTCCTAAATTGTGTATTTTTGAATCTATGCAGTGTCTGAAAGTCTAAATTAAAACTTAATGAACTTTCACTGTTTAATAATTTTATTTATCCACATCTTATTTATGCTTTATAAAGACATAAATAAGAAAGATACAGATTAGAAAAAAAATCTGACTAACAGCTCCTTTACTCAAGTGCTCACATTAAAATTATGTGATTAAATATAGATAAAGAAATTATACAACAAAAAGAACAGATGAATATTAATATTAATCGTAACTATAGATGTACACACATAAAAAAGTGTTTGTAGTGGAAAATAAACTGCAAGTGCTGCTGCAGCCCCATTAGTCAACTGTGAGAGTGTGTGTGTTTTTTTTTCTGCAGCAGTTGTTATACTGCCCAGCTCCTGTCTCAGCAATAAACAAAAAGCCAACCTTTCTGCCTGAGATGACTCTTTCCTGCAGCAGTTGTATGGCAGGCTCAGCTTCCACACTGCAATATTTGGATTAGGCATTAAAAAAATCATCCTTTTTAAACAAATGCTTTATTAAAGGGAAAAGCAAATGCAGATAATGTTGTACATTTAGAGGATTCTTATAAATGAAGTTTTAGGATCTGTTCTGTCTTAATCAGTCTCCCCACAGGAAACCTGCTACATAACATCAGACAGGCAGCTTGAGTCCACTCAGATCATATACAGTATTCTTGTTTTGTTTATTGCCTCACACACACTCAGCTGATAGCAGCTGGAATGGTAGGACATTTCTCTCTGTGAGAATCCTGGTCTTTCTTTTTATTTTTTTAAGTTTTAATATATGTTTTTCTTTTCTATATTATGTATTGAAAATAGTCTAATTTTCTTTAAATAATCAATCTATGTTTCACAGGAATAGGAAACCACTCAAGCTTTATCTGCTGTTACTTTATACGTCTGTTGGCCCAAGCTAAAGCTACACATAGAGGTGGATAGAGAAGTTAAAATAATGATATGCAACTATACAGTTGGGGTAGGGGCAGAAAGCTTTTTATTTATTTGTTTTCTTTTCTTAGGCAGGACATATTAAAACTGATTTCACCGGATCTCTTGAGAAAAAGGAGCTACAATAGCAAAGAAAGAAATCTAATAATTATATACACTACAAGTACAATTTCATTTAGCTCAGACACAGAGAAAAAAAACAACGTTGCGATAAAAAAAAAAAACATTTCCCAAGATGCTAAACAACTACTAACTTTTTACTCTTGTTTTCTTGTGACTCTGTTGTATTCAGATCCCACTCTGTATCATCCATGTGTTTGTAACAATGTCTTAATGTTGCCAGCCTCATTTGTCAAAGCATTTATATTTGGGAATCGTGGCCTCTGATTGGTCGTTATGAGCAGCACTGCTAACTGTAGAGACACAGGCTCGTTCAGGCAGGATTTACAGACACCAGCTGGTAATATAAAAAGGACAAAGCTGCGAGCTATGTCAATAAATTCAGATGCAAACATCAATTGTGACTGAAGCTGTACGTCTGCATTGATCTACCCCTGCTGTTTGATGAGTGGTGATAAAACAAACGCCGTGAGAATAAGAGACAGGTGCTTTTTTTTCCCCGATGATAATCTGGTTTGTTTCCTATGATGAAGCTCTGTGTTTTTATTCTTCTGTTTTCAATAAAGACTAAACATAACTTTTAATTATTAATCAAGATTCAAAACGCCAATTTGTCTCCAGTCCAACCAGTCACATGTGAAGTTCTTGATTCAGTCTGAACAGGTTTTAGGCGAGCATTGGTCTCAGTGTAGAAGTGGATGTGTTGAGTGTGTGGGCTCAGACCTGATGATGCAGCTGTGATAGATCTACATTTTCACCAAGCAGTGATTAATCTCGCATTCATTTCCTGATTCGACAAGAATCCTTCTGAAAATGTCAGGGAGTGTGTAAGATTTCCTCCCATGCTATTATTACACCTGTTCAGAAAATAAGCTGACATTTCCTCTCTGATCCCTAATCGTGAATGCTGCCACTGCAGAACAGGAACTGCAATGCTGCTGTGGCTGATTTGATTTGCTGGGCTTGGACTTCATCTGATTACTCAATCAAAGCCATTCTGGAAGGAAACACGCTTATAAAGGGGGCCGGTTGTAAAGGAGCACTTTGTCCCAATATTTTTATTGACTGAAAAGTGAAGACATTTGGCTTCAAATCAATCTATTCTTGAGTATCTGATTTCGTAGAAAGTAACCTCGGAGGAAGAGTGTAATTGAAGAGATCGTATCTATGATTTTGGCAGCCTTCCGTTTAGTAGTAAGGTAGCACGAATATCATGGCTCTAAAAAAGTCACACTTTGCATTGTGCTAATACAATATGAGAAGTGCTTGAAGGGAGCTGCAGCAAGTGAATATGAAGAACAAGATGGGTTAAAGGACGTATTACAGGGCTAATATGGGGAAAGGAACGACGGAGGGGATCAGGAGAGGGGTACATGCTGCCAGATGGATGGATAATGTGCTTATAATCAAAGATCCCCCAGGAGACACTGCTGTCTGCCTGCGTCACTCAACACGCCTCCGCCTTTCTCGACTTTTGTCACACTTGTCGTCTGTCATCACCTCCCTCAGTTGGCTGTTCTTATCGCCTACTTGCTCTTTATCTCTGCTTTTCCTCCCCTTTTCTTCTGTCAGCAATTTGCTTCCTGTAATGGACGGCGCTAATGTTCAGCTTCTGTCTGGAGGGAGATTCCTTCCTGTTGCTGCTCACTGAGGGACACATCAGACCAGCTGAGATCATTCACTCATTCATTTAATCGATTCCAGTGCTGTTTCTCAGTAGAGCATTACTGCCGATGCCCCTCATTCATCCCATCATTCATCTCTTTATTCTCGTGTTCAGTGATTAGTCAGAAATGAATTATTATATTAATTCAGTCTGCATAAGTCTGGAATTTGATTCAAGCATATTTGAAATCTGGATTTTTCTTTCATCCATCTGCCTGTGAATCAATTTGGATTTTCCTGGAACAAAAAAAGAGCAAGAAAAGGGAGACGGAAACAGATGTGTCTAATGGGTTCGAACACAGGAATCATCGACCTCACATGATTGATGAAGTGTTGCTTTGCTGACGTCTCTCCGGTCTTCATGTATTATTGTCAGCATTAGTTGACATGACAAAAGAATTACGACTTGCCCGACAGTAACACATGGTAAAATTACACTCCTTCTACTGGTTTGCTCCAAACCAGTAGAAGGAAACAAAACGTATTTTCTGTTGAATGTGGAATATCTCCCTTTCTGAAACCACTCAGTTATTCTCATCCAGCCACCATCTGTACATTTTTAATAAGCATGTTTTCTTGTAAGCTGATATGTTGCTGTCTAAAATGTTGCCCAGCTCCTCGATGCACCATTAACCAAACCCTGTTGACACTGGGTTGGCCCATTATGTCCTTCCCACCAACCACCACAGCCTCTCAGCGTTCTCATTTGTGACAACTACGTGCTTCACAGATACGCAGCAGGGACTCGTTTTAAGGAAAGTGCGTCATTGTTTAAAATGATGAACTATTTTTATTGATTGCTATTGAGACTTGTGGGCAATATTGCATCAGGTGGTTCATAAATCAGGCTATGATTTATGATCATTAGGCGACACGATGCCAAAACTGACGCCATTGTTGGCCTCCACCCACGTAAAATCCAAAAATGTCACAAAGGATCTTTGAACCTCACCAAACAATATCAGCTCATATGAAAGCATCGTCCAAAAAAGCAAGGGAATATTTTTCCAGTTTTAGCTTTTTAAATGTATTTATTGTGGTGTTGAAATTGTTTTGTGTCTGTCCAGTGCTTTTGTTTTAGGATGGTGGTGTTTACACCACAGGTGTGGTTGTGCTCAGCCGAGCATCCATGCTCTTACTCTCTACTTTCTTACATTAATACACACGAAGGAAACAAATGTCTGAAATATGTTAGCGACTAGGTTGGATTTCTGCATTCAATAAATGCTGCATCCTACTTATTTTCAGCTCATGTCCATTTTATAGAACAATTTGCAGAAACTGCAAATGAACTTTGTCAAATCTCTGGCAGTTTTTTGTCCTGTCCATTCAGAGGCGTTATCTTTTCTCTTCAGCACAGGAAGCATTTTGCAGACACACAGCATGTTATTCCCATCACTCTTCTGTGTAACAGCCTGCATTTCCTAATTTAGGACTAACGTTTCTGTCAGTGGAAAAGAGCATTTCTGGACTCTGTTTACCGGATTTGTGCATCACCCTGTTGGGCCAAAACACCCAATATTTAAATTCTTGCCCTGTTCATTGATTTGCTCTAAATTAAATTTAGCTTGCATTAAAATACATCTCTTGTAAATATTGTAACGATATATGTACATTTTCGTTTAATGACAGGTAAATGGAGTCTCAGGACAGGAGTCGCTCCCCGTCCCGCAGAACCAGCCGAGTGGAACAGGTGGTGGGACGATGGCTGAGACGGTCCAGAGATTTGGGCAGCAGGTCTCACTCTCTGAGCAGGTAAACTCAGAGAGTGAGCCTGCCTGCTCACTCTCTGTTTTCATTTAGATGCAGTTGTTAGGTAATCAAATTTATCTGACTTGACTGTCTTTTGATGTGGAAACTGACCTGTTCAAAATCAAGACCTTGAATCATCTGAATTTTGTCCTTGGAGTTCTCAAACAAAATCAAAACAACTTCAAACAAATAAATCAAATCAGTTTGGCAATGAAATATTATGTGACCAAGAAAAAAAGTCTAAATTAAATATATTGAAAAAATTAACAGCTAAGACCGTTTTTTTCTAAATAAAATTTCTTCATAAAATTAGAAAAAGAAAATGAAGTCGACACAGCTACCATCTGAAGCTCCGAGTTTAATTAAGATGGAAAGATGTGGATCCTTTCTTCTAGTCTAATAACTCAAAAATCAGAAAATCATTTCAGTAATTACTGTGACCATGAGGTTAAAAAGGCTGCTTGTTGTCAGAACTTAAAAACTAGCATCTGCATTGGTAACAGAGATTGGAGGCGTTGTCATGATTTGCGGTCTGAGACAGTGAGGAAGATGCAATGAACCAAAGTTGTTGAGTGAGAACGATGAATTAATGGTGAAAAATCCAAAGTCCAGGCAGCACAGAACGAGCAGAAGGCAACAAACAAATGACGGCAGAACAGACATAAGACCAGACGGCTTGATGAGACAACTAGACAAGGACCCAACAAGGAATACAGGTGGGATTAAATACACGGAGGACAATCAGGGAGACTCAATAGACACAGAAACTGAAATGAAAACAGGAAAAAAAACAAAACCTTACAGGCAGAGCTGCTCACATGGCAGAGACAACCTGCTTCATGCTGCTTGACCTCTCCAGTTTTTAGAACAAGAAATGTTGCAAACATTAGTCATTTTATTTTTAAAATCCTTGTACTCTTGTTTCACTTATGTTTTGGAAATCACAGTTTTTGAAACAAAATCACAAAAATTTCACATAGAACCTCCAGCGACATGGTAAGACGTCCTCCTGGTGCTTTGCAGAGATCGTGCCGCAGTGGATGGGAGAACAGGAGAGTCCGGTAGCTCCGACCAGAGAAATTACCCGTTCCGATTCAATGTTCAGATCCAAAAGGACCCTGTCCTCGACTCCCACGGCCTCACGCTTTCCAGCCAGACCCCCATCCTGGTGCAGGAAGTCACTACAGGTAGGACCATTTCCTCAACAGCAACATTAATTATAATTTTGACAGGAAACAGATTGCAAAACTTAACGTCTGTTAAATAGAAGCATCACAAAGTTCCATCATTAGTTTGTATCAGATATGTCACATAATCATGCTCATCTGGGACTAGTGGTAGTTTGACTTTCTCCACCAGGTCACAGCATCCTATGCCAAGGGGTAAATTTCTACAAGGAGCTGCAGTATTTTAGTTTGCTGAATAGAAGCCTTCTGCCCCAGCACAATGTTCCCTGTAATGAGTAAACTCTTGGGTGTAAGTTAAAAACCACCTATATCTGTACCCTTCTCAGGTATTCTGAAAGAACAGAAAAAAAACCCCACTTTCACTTGGTTTCTTATTTAAAATAAGTTCATATTTAGAAGGCTATTCTTTGTGTTTCCTGCGCTTTCAATTGCAGAAATATCTAAATTGCTACATTTGCTAAATTCTTGTTATACTTTTTCCAAATAATCAACTTTTCATTATGAAATAGATTTATTTTGCAGTAAACCAAGATCCCTGCTGCAAAACACTGATGAATAGTTCTTGTTATTTTTTGGCAAATACTGTCGTATTAAAGAGAAAGCATTTGTCAGCCTTTTTTCACTGTAGTCTCCGGAACACGGTTTGCAATTTGCATAACAAATGTCTTCCCAGCAAATTAAAGCGTGAACCTGTGCCAGACCTCTGCAGACCTTTGGTCGGTACAAACTGACAAAGTAAAACCTCCAGCTGGGGAAGCTGCTGTACGCTGATGCTGCAGAGACGCACACAAAATTACATTAACGGAAGGAAGTGCTGCACGGCGCTAATGTCTTTGTTTGTGTTTGTGTGTGCATTTGTGCCTGTTGTGAAGATGTGAGATAATGTACATACAAACAGCCGAAGGTATGCCTGAGTACCTCAACTCAGTGCAAGCACTTCCTCCTAACTGAATTATTTAGCACGGACATGTGTCAGAAGAAGTGTAAATGCAGCAGAGTTTGTAAGTACTGCAAGATTTTGTGACCATACTAACCATGTAATTATTAATTTACATTTATTAACAGTGCTACCATAATCTTTAGTGTTTTTTCGATGACATTTCATTTGACAAACCATCACAGAAGCAATGCAAATTGGTGAAGTATAAGGAAGACCTTTTAAAAGTATTTTTTTCTTCAAATAGAAATCTGAAAACATGTGAGACCCAACTCATTATTATTTTTTTAAAATTGACATTTGATTGGTTTTAGTTTTTTTAGGTAAAAAAAAAAAATCCTTATTGAGCTTTCATATGTGCATTCATTTATTCACTTGTATTTTGAGGCTTTGTGGGTGAAGGGTTAATGCAATGAGAAAAATGCTGATATTAATGAGGATTAAATTAAACCTAAAAGGACAAAAAATGAAGCTGCAAAAATGTGTTCTCCTTCAGAAAATAGAACTTTATCTCCATATGACTTGATGTGAAATCTCAGCATGCAATATAAGTCTGAAAATTATCGTCTGCAGTGGTCTTTCAATATTAGGTAATTAGGTGCTAAATACAAATGCATGCTACATTTTATTTAGATTTCTATTGGTAAAATATGTTGAAAACCAAGAGTATTTTTATACTCTATTCTGAGTTGCATTTATCTCCTAAAATGCCAGTAACATGCACTAAAGTTTGTGGTTGTGAAGTGCCAAAATATGGCACAATCTGAAGGTTATGAATACTTTTGCAAGGTTCTGTGTATTTTTGCAACAGTCACAGCTAGTTAAAAACTGGAGTTTGCATGTTGGAAACTAACAAACTGGATCACTAGAAAGGGACTAAATACTGTAAGTCATCCTTCCACAAAGATGCCAGAACATGGAAAATCACCTAATGACACAGAAAACATTTTAGTACCGAGCTGTGAAATGTTTTTATTGAGGAGCTGAAAGTGCAGAGGAACACAGATCTGAATCCCTCTGAGGTTCAGGGGCACATCACTGAAACTTTTCACTCTCGCGTCTGCCTCAAGTTCGTTCTGTCACCATCTGTTTCTACCCATGACTCTCTCACACAAACACACACACGCACACACACACACCCACCCACACACACTGGTCCTCACACCACTAGTGGCCCCTCTGAGTCTTGGCTCAGTTTCACTACCCTCTGTCTCTTTGTATCTGGCAGGTGCTGCAGCATCTTGACAGTGAAATATGAATCCTTTATTCAAAAGCATTTTCAGACCTATCAGTGTCACCGGCTGCTGCCCACATTGTTTTTAACGACAATATCAAGTGATGTCTCGTGTCTGAGAGCTACCTGATATTGCACGCGAAAGAAAGGAAAAGTGGACAAAGCACAAACTGGAGGAAAGCCTCGATACCGATGATCAGTTCATATATGTATTATGTTCATAAACAGACCCACATAATTTCTTTTGATTTATATTTTGAAAACACTTTAATTACTTATTCACATAATATAAATTCAGACCATTTCTTCATGTATTCAGCTTGATATCAGACCACAGTTTTGGCACCTCTAAGCCTTCATCTTGTCTAATAAGAGGTCCTACAGCGTCAAGTTCATTCAAAATGTCAGCTTGTTCGTTTCACTGAACGCGCTGCATAATGCTTTGTGTAACAGCTTGAGTACAGGACAGAAAGACAACAAGGTGGCAACCAGGAGAAGTATCTGTAATCAATTCACAACTCTTAACAGCTGCTAGAAAACCTATCAGTTAAGCAGCCAGTCGATTTTGAAAACAGCCACGGAGACAATAAATGTGAGTCTGGATGATGGTCTTGAGGAAGGAGAGAAACATTCCTGTTGCCGTTTTGAAAAGATTGAATTTCGTTCTTAGAACAGCGCGTTGCAAAAGTGTTAATGCACACGGGCCCTCTGACCAACACCAGCCAGCGGGACAGGTGAAGTGTCTGGTCCAAGGACACAACTGAGACGGGCAGAGTGGGGGCTTGAACTGGCAGCCCAGTTCAAGCAGGATGAACCCCTACTACTGTTGCCTTGTTCCTACTAGTGCTTGTTTGTCTCTTGCATTCAGCAGAGAGATACGCAGTGCAGTGGCTCTGGCTCGCCATGCAGGTGTGGGGCTTCATGCAGAATAAAGTTAGGGACCCCTCTTCCTGCAGAGAACATCACCACCACTAGACACTATATGCTCCAGGTTTGGATATGAGAAAAGTTAGAAAATATTTGTGACTAGATGATCATCAGTGGGTTTTCTTAAAGATAAACATCTAAATATTGTTGAACATCAATACCGAAATAGTCAGAGCGAGTTTACAAGCAATGATACTCAGTTATTGTTCTGATTTCTCCTCGTCTTTATTGTAACTTGAAACTATGTGCAGACTAAATTAGCTGATAAATTACAACAAACATCTGAAAATCATCTCGGGTATTAAAACCGAACTGAAACTTCAGCATGGGAGATTTCTGCTGGCGACAGTAAAACACTAAAGAACAATTAATTGACTGCTAATATTCATGTTGTGGGACAGCGAGCTCTTTAGAGAGCAGGGTGGAAAATATTGCATTGGAGTCAGATGAAAGGAGATGACTAGAACACAAGCTGCTGCCTGTCATCAGCACTCATGAGCCGTTTGAGCTCAGACCAATTGAAAGCCCCTCAGGAATGACGACACAAGGACGTTTTGTGTGCCCAGGTGGTCCTGCAGATGGCCGGCTCGTCCCTGGCGACCAGCTTGTGAAAATCAATAACGTGGCCGTCGATGACCTGACCCCTGAGCAAGCTGCTGAAATAATCAGGTCTGCACATGCAAACACAGGCTGACACATCTGAATGTTGTTGCTTTCAGTGTATTTAGTCTGTTTGTGACAGGTTTGACCATAACAAGCAGACCTTTTGTGTTTTTTTAGGGAGTGTCAAGACACACTGACCATGACTGTCCTCCGAATCATGCATGTGAGTTTGCTGGTAACCATTGAATGCGGGGACTGAGTTGGACTGGTTGGACCAATTAACCTACCAGTCATGTTTTTGTACTTTGGGAGAAAGGTGGAGGACCTGGAGAGAATCCACATATGCACAAGGAACAACATGTGATCGCCATGCAGAAAGAGCAGCCCTAAATGTTACACTGACGAAAAAAAATGCAGCTTGCCCTCATTTCCTAGTGTTTGGGTGTAAAATATTAATGAGCACAAAAATCTTTGCAGGAGAATAAAACACTCTTACTGCACAGTTCAGTGGAACTCCCTGTAAAACATTTTCTTGTGTTTGCAGGTGCTATCATTCTGACAGTTTCATAGAAAGGTTTTATACTGCTTGCTTCCGTCCTTCCTTCCTTTCTTCCTTCCTCCCTTCATTCTTTCCAGACAAGTAATAGTTCTTAGTTTATCGACACTGATGCAAAATGTCGTCATGCTTTGTGTAAAAATGACACCACCTAGCTGCCTTAGTTAACTGCAACTGTGTTGTTTGACACAGTCTGTTTCTCCTCTTGTTTATCGTTTTTCATCGATTTTATTCATATTGAAAGCTCTTGGATTCCTGAACAATTTTTGTCTTCAATATTTACCTCCCCAAACAGGATTTAAAATGGAGCCGAGGATCAATATCCAGGAGAGATTTGTGTCTTGTAGCTCTTCTGAGTAAATTAACCAGCATAGTGTGTTTCTAGTACAGCCTGTGCAATTCAGTGTCTCTATTCACATGGGATTCTGAAATGCTGCAGTCAGCAGAAACATTAATCAGGCTCTTTCTGCATCTGAGCTTGAGGTGTACCTCATACAATCCACTCACCCAGCGCACAGCACTTTATCAGTGTTGGATATGACAGTAGGCGAAACCCACAGGAATTTCCCCACAACGAGATCTACCTTGAAAAGGACGAAGCTCTTCGCAGCTCATTTGTTTGCCGCCTGAACGTGCGTCTCACTCTGCATCTGTGAAACTGATGCAGTGTGTTTGCATTGAGATTGATTTGATTGGATAATGGTAAATAAGTGGCTCAGAGAGTCTCATGAGGAGTTTTTGCTGATGGAAACACTTTATCAAGTGATTCATATCTCACTTCTCCTTTCAAGAAATCATTACTGAGATTTAAGGAATCTCTGCAGATCAAGTTTTATGAATGTGTTTTCATCCCAGGGCCCAAAGTCGTCGTTCATCACGCCTGAAAAGAGGGCCAAGCTCAGGTCCAACCCTGTCAAAGTCCACTTTGCAGAGGAGGTGGAGGTCAATGGACAGTCTGAGGTAGGTGTTAGTTACCTCAGACAGAAGAATGAGGGGGATTCGTCTCAAGCACTTATTTTTACGTGTGATTTGTACCAGATACAGGGGAAGACAGTCAAAAGATAAAAACGGTAATCGTTTAGACTTTTGTTCATTTGTAGAGTTACAGGAATTGTCACTGTAAACATGAAACTCCCTCGATCCCAAACACACTTGTAATGCAGACACATGGGATCCACACACAGTTTCATAAACACTTCAACATTTTCATCTGCGTTTCAAACAAGACCAACTTCAACAGTGCCAAGCAAAGAGATCATTTTCAGATTTTACTATACAAATAGCTTTTGATGCTGATTTATATCTGTTAATATTATTTCGTGTATGCAGTTTTTTTTCCTATTTCCTTTATTCTTGCTGGTTTGAGTTCCCATCTTTCTTGTGGATTTAAAAGCAGCTGCAGGAGGAAAACGGCAGAAACCGGAGTGTCCATTAGTACAGTCAGAGGAAATGTGGATCGATACCTAAACCACTCTTCAGTCCTAATTTCTGCGATTACAGGACATGTTCAGATTGAAAGGGAAAAAGTAGAGGGACATTCAGGGGAGACGAAGCAAGAGAGAAAGCAGAGCAGAAGAAGCTGGAGATGGGAGGGATCTAAACTCGACTGCTCTACGTTTGAACTTAAAACATGCCTGCATCAATGTTTCATAGCATCACATTGTCAGTGGAGGAAAAACACTTTCCAAAATCATAGGAGAACAGGGATGACTCACTGCAGAGAACAAGCAGGGCAGACAGAAACAGGCCAGTGTAATGCACAGCAATCCTTTGCAAGAAAAGCCAAAGAGCAAATGTTCTGACTGTTTTATTACACAGTCAAAACAACGTTTTGTTTCTAATGCAGATTAAGAATCTTTCCAAATTTAAACTAAATCATCAAACACGCTACAAAAATGCAGCAGTTCAATCTTGCCTTGCAACATTTTGCAATGGAAGTATTCATACCTTGTTTCTTCATTCTTTCCTGTTTCATCTTTGAAAACACAATGTCTATGTTGAATTATAGTGGTGGTACAATTATGCTGTTGGGGTTCCTTTCATTTAGTCACAACAGGGAAGCTGATTGTTGGGAAGTTCAGGACAGTACTTGACGAAAACCTGTCAGAGGCTGTGAAAACATTTGAAAGTAAAAGATTAGTAAGGAGGCCTGGCTTGCAGTTTGACACAAGGCATTTAGAGGTCATTGCAAATTTGAGCTCTATGATGTGAAAAACTGAACTATATGCAAAGCATACCACAGAACTGTGGAAAAACAACTAACACTGCATATCACCCAAAATGAGCAGTTCCTATGTGAAATATTATGCTTTAACTCCAGACCTCATGCATGCCACACAGATTTTTATGTGCAAAAAGTATACAATACCATGCACAATTTTTCTTCCACTTTTTGCATCAGTTTGTGTTGATCTGTCACATACAGCAGAAATGTAATAAAATGCATTAAGGTTTATAATTGTAATGCTGAAAAAAGGTTCAAGATTCAAGATGTGTTACTTGATATGTCTTCCTGCTAGCATGTCCTGACCCTGCTCAACCTTTTTGTCAAACGCTTTCCCTGATCTCTGATGTTCTTGTTTGTTTTCAGGGGAACTCGCTACTCTTCCTGCCCAATGTTTTGAAGGTGTATCTGGAGAACGGGCAGACGAAGGCTTTCAAGTTTGAGACCAGCACAACTGTCAAGGTATTTTGACATGACTAGCTACGATTTTAAAGCCCGACACGAGATGGTTACAACTGTGATTCATTGTATCCACATGTGCGCTTGGTGCACAGAGGGATTTTTGTGAAAATAATCTGCAACTTCAAAGAAAAACATGTCAGAACAACATCTAAGTAAACATTATTTCTCTCTCAAGATGGCCTTTTGTTTCTCCACTGTAGGATATTGTGATGACGCTCAAGGAAAAACTTTCACTGAACCGGATTGAACACTTTTCCTTGGTGCTCGAACAGCAGCACAACAGCAGCAAGCTGCTGCTGCTACATGAAGAGGAGAGGATACATCAGGTATTAACACACATTGGGAGAACATTTAGGCTTTCATCTGCTTGTGCAAATATATGTCTGACATGATGTATGCATGCATGTCCTCAGGTGGTCCAGAAGAAGGAAGTCCATAACTACAGGTGTTTGTTCCGTGTTTGTTTCATGCCCAAAGATTTCAAGACGCTGCTGCAGGAGGATCCCACTGCCTTCGAGTATCTTTACCTTCAGGTGCAGCTCCTAGGGAAATAAATGATACTTGAGTATATATGTGTGTGTGCATGTGTGTGTGTGTGTTTTTTTTTTTGTTAAAGCCTATATTTTTTGGAAGTGATTACTATTCATATAGCTATGTAACGAAATGTAATATGTAAAGTAAAACTAAACTAAACATAACTAAACTAATATGTTAATTCTGATGAAATCATGGAACTCATTTCAGATGCAAACATAAATTCTACCAATTCAATACCATAAGATTAGTAAAATAGTAATTCCTTCTTTCTGGAGAAAGATTGCTGAAGGACTTATTGAATTAGTGAGAAGGTGCGATATTTTCTGAAGTGCTCTGATTAACTTAGTGGACAAATTTCCATCTGATGTGGAATAAAAGCTCAGCTTCTTCAGAAGAAAATACAACCTACCCTGTTGTACTGTTTTTATGATGAGATACATACAATTAAAAAGCTGATGCAAAACCACACAACAATAACAATAACATTCCAAGTTAATTTGCCAAATCAGATTTTCATCATTTGTGTCGTTCCATCTTTAAGGGGGTGAACGATGTGCTGCAGGAACGCTACGCCGTTGAAATGCGCTGTAATACCGCCTTAAGACTTGCTGCGCTGCACATTCAGGAGAGGCTGGTGAGCTGCGGACTGTCCCCCAAAGCCAACCTGAAGATGATCACGTAAGCCGTTGTGTGATTTATCAAAGTGCAACGAAGAGTCAAAAGCACATTTTACGATAAATGTGATGCCACCTTAAGCTATTTAGGATATTTCCTCTTCAGTAGATATGCTGATATGTAGATATTTCCTCAGAAGAGGAAATGTCTACTGAAGATATTTCCTCTTCAGTAGATATGCAAACAAGCTTCCGCAGTTTTGTATATTTATGTTTATAAGATGCAAAGCTGCCTAGCAGAAGAAAATCAATGACCCCCAATAAAAACTAATCTTACTGCTATTTAAGGGTATCACAGAATACATTTACTCATTTAGCAGATGCTTTTATCTGCTCGGAACCGTCATTCAGCTTTTAGCGCAGGAGGATGTTCTGACATCGGCATCAAGAATGAAATTGATTGAAAAGTGTCAGCATAAAAGGTGAGGAATGCAGAAAGGAGGTGCTCTGTGCTCTGACAGTGTTTGGCATTTTGTTTCATTATATGGCAAAATGTGGAAGAAGAATCCGAAGTCAGACTGGTTTGAATGTAGAGATGTCAGTTCCTGAGAGAGAATCAGGATCATATTTTGGTCTTGCAAACAATCTCAGGTCTTATTTTATATCTGGAGTACTGAAGCACTCTTGATTACACTTTGATTTGAGTTTATTTTCAATTTAAGCTGAAAGCTGTAATCCAGTGCCCAGTACATGAATTCATATCTTTTGATCATTTGATCACAAAGTGTGATTTTTCTACCTCCACATAACATGATGCTGCCACCACAAAGTGTATTCCTGGTAATGCAGAGCACTGTTTTTTGCGCACAGATCAAAAAGTTCAGTTTTGGGTGTCATCTGACAAGATTGCTTTCTTCCACGTTTGCAGCGCCCTGGTTGGATTGTGGCAAACTGCAAAAAGAGTGTGTTGCATCTTTGTTTAAAAATTACTTTGGATGCATAATTGTTTGTTGATTAATTTTTCCAAATATATTAATTGAGCTAGCCTCTGGTTATAGTGGATTTTTTTAGGGAAAACATTACAGATTGTGTCCTGGGGGACAATAACACTTTTGAAAATCTGTTCACGTCATTGACAGAGATACTGGATGTTTGTACCATACAGTTACTTTCTAATGAAAGCCGATGTGAAGTTGTTTTTTTTCTGTGTTTGCTCCAGGAAGACTTGGGGCATAGAAAATTTTGTGTCGTCCACGTTACTGAGGAACATGCGAGAAAAGGATCTGAGGAAGGCGATCGGCTTTCACATGAAGAAAACCCAGTCCCAGCATGATCCCAAACAAAAGAGCCTGTCAGTAGACCAAGCACGGCTCAACTATCTAGAGGAGCTGAGTGACCTCAAGTCCTTCGGGGGAAAGTCCTTTGGTGCCACCTTGATGGTAGGCTTTTTCCATCTAAATAAAAAAAGAAGAAAGTAAAATAGACTAGCAAGATTTTTTAAATTACTTTGTTGTTTTTATTTTTTAAATAAAATTTCCTTAGCTGTGCTGTTTTCTTTTCTCTTTCTGATTTCCATCGGGCTTCCAGCTTCAAGACAGGGAGTCAATGGTGAGCCTGCTGGTTGGCGCGCGCTACGGGGTGAGTCAGGTGGTCAACCACAAGCTGAGTATCATGACGACCCTTACAGAGTTCAACAGCATCACTCGCGTCGAGCTGCTACCGGAATCCGACAAAGTCAGCCTCGTCAAGATTTACCTGCAGGACATCAAGGCAAGTCCCTGGAGGACTCAACTCACCGACTTGTTCATGATGTGCATGATTAAAGGGCTCAGGTTAAATTTTTATTCAGTTGTCTTCAGGCCTGTAGCTTTTTCTGTTTTTGTAATTGAGACTGAGAAAAAAGAACATGAACACTAAGACTGGTGACATTATGTACAGGAGACCAGATAGATTTAATTAAATGTGTTCAATTTAATGCATTAAATAATGGCTTCCCACAAAGTGACATCAGTAGCTCAAACTTACAATTTAAGTTTATAAGGAGAAGATTGATAATGTGAGCTCATCCAGTGAGAAATAGGAGCTTTTTTAAATCTAATCCATGTTTTGATTTTCTTTCTCATAGCCCATCACATTACTATTGGAGGCTGGTGCAGCAAAAGATATGTCTTGCCTCATCGCAGGCTACTGCCGTGTGTTTATTGACCCTAACGTCAACGTTTTCCCCTGGATAGATGACAAGAAACACAGAGTTTCTGCTGAGGAAGGTACATAAGCAAAAAACAATTCAACAAGATTTCATTTTTAAACCCTTCTGTTTTCCTCAAGATCCACATTTAAAGTTCACGTTTTTTCAAGTTAGGCAATCTGACGGTATCTGACATTTAAACATTTAAAGGCCGTAAATGCTGCTCTGTTGCAGCATCGAATGTCAGAAACAAAACTTGTGTCACACGTTGTGACTGACTATTGCTTTAATGTGGGTTTACAGGTTATGTGTCAAGACGTGCAAGTGACTCAGAGGATTCTTCAGGCTTGGATATGGAGCCGCTGTACAGCTTGCCGTCTCAAGATGACAAACCCCGCCCTCGTGTTAGATCCCTGTCAGACTCTGAAGGAAGAAAGAGGAAGGACAGGGACCGGATGAGAAGCAAAGACTGCAAAGATAAGAGAGACGCACCTGTGGAGAATAAAAAACCAAAACAAGAAAAATATCTCGACACTCCAAAAGAGTCAGCTTCATTAGGAAACGGTAAAGAGGGAAAGAATGAGGACACATTGAGCAGAAAGAGGCCTGGTGCAAAAATACAGATTCAAATAACGGCCAATGATTCAGGGGGTCATAAAGTAAGCCCTGGAACTGTAGAGGAAGAGCAGCCATCTGTATCAGAAGCATCAGACTCATGCCACACCGACTCTCGCGTCCTCACCAGCCCCTCGAGTGACTCTCTTGATGCTCTGGAGGAAGACGACTTAATTTCATGCACCTCCTCTTCTGTCCAGACTCAAGCTCTCTCACAAGCCCATGTCTGCGTCCACTCCCCTTTTCAGCTTCACCTCCACTCTGACGGACATGTTCAGCCTCACCTCCTCGCTCCTCCGCCACCTCACTCGCATCCCCTCATCCACCTCACAGTTGTTAGCTGTGCCGGAGAATCAGGAGACTGCAGGAGATCTGGTGACGGAGCCGATCCCAAACTTACCTCCACCCCATCCCAGAGTCCCAAAGGTCAAAAACGTTCGGGGGAACTCCGCTCAGCAGACAGCTCGCTGTGTTTCGCTGAGCTCTCCCGTCTCGCAGATCTCCTGCCGAGCCCTCCTGAGGCTAGCGAGGATGATGACGTCGAAGATGACGAGCTGAGGCGGAAGGGAAAGTTACAGAGCAATATAAGTGTGACACTGAGAAACGCAGATGAAGGTGGTAGTGTTGGAGAGCATCCTCTCGCCGCTTCTCCATCATCCCCGTCATCCCACAAAGACTTTGTTTTTAATTTTGATCAAAGCGATGCTCGCTGCTACTACAACCTATGCTCCAACATCACCCCTGACAGCGCTCGCAGTCTTCCAGGCCCTCAGGATCCTAACATCCATAAGGATGGAGCAAAGGCTAATGGATCTGAGCTGATTCCCATCCTCCAGCCGCCCCCTGGATTCGGGGACAGCAGCTCAGATGAGGAGTTCTTTGATGCAAGAGATCGCTTCACCTCACCTGAAGATCCCACGGCAGGTGCTGTCCCAAGAGGTGATTTATCTTTGGTCAAAAATCTATTGACATGTCTTTGCTGCCATCTGCTGGCTGTAGAATTTAGTACACAAATGGATTGAGTAATGACTTGCAAAGCAAGATTTTCTTGCACACATTTAATCACAAATGAAAACTAGTTGCTAAAAATACCAACACCTTCAATTGTAAGTGAGGGTGAGTTTCAAGAAAAGAGTGACGTTAACTTAAATTTCTAATTTGTTGAGATTTCCATTGGGATGTACATTCATTTTCCAATGTTTCTCTCTCAAGTGGTGATTTCCGGCTTCTTATACCACAGCAAATGTGAAAATATAGGCAGACAGATGAAGCTTTGGAAAAGATGTCACTGTCCTACACTTGCATAAAAGTTTAGGAAGACGTGATAATTGTAAATTAAACTTGAAAAACTCAGCTTTGTGGACAGTTTAAGCAAAGAGAAACTTGTGTAAATATCATGTGTTACTTTTACACAGGAAGCATATGAGTATTTTTCAAAACATGCAAGAAAAGTTTTTTTATCACCTTTGTTTTGTTTTTTTTATTTCTTGCAGGCAGTCAAACAGAAATGAAGCTGGACAACCTGAGCATTCTCAGCCTTAGTGATATAAGAGTCTCTGTAACGGACACAGAAATGGACAAACAGGAAGACCAAGAGGAAAGAGCAAGCAAAGAGTCAACATTTCTCCTCCGGAAGAAGTCCAAAAAGCGACGCTCTTTCATGGAAACTAATTACACCTCCAGAGTTACGTATCCAGAAGCTGATATTGAGTCGGAGTCCAATTTAAACTCTTACAGGTTTCTTAAAAACATTTTGACAGGTCCAAATGATAACCCAATACTAACTTTAGATCCAGAACCCTCGGGGCAAACCCAAAATCCCAGCCCCACCATCTCCTCTCTCACTCATTCTGAAGGAGAGCCAGCTCAGCTCGAGTCCAAGCCCATCCTGTCAAAGCTTTGCTCACATGACCCAGGCTTTCTGTCTGTGTCTGAAAAGAACAGGAATCTAAACCCCTCCTCCAGAACCAGGAAGCAGGAAATGGAGATGGAACCAGATGCAATGGAATCCAAATCAGTGACAGATTTGGTAAAGGTGGTTCCTCCTACTATCACCGTCGTCCGCTGCCGGGTTGATCCAGATGGAAAAGAGAGCGCAGACCGGAGAGGCGACGGAAAGGAGGAAGGGGAAGATCGGGAAGAGATTGGCCAGAAAACAGAAGAAGCGGAGAAGGAAAATCCAGTAGGTTTGACAGGAAATGGACTTCTTTCTAGTCATCCATTTTTGCCCGATACAATCGAGGAGCACGGAAAAGAAGAAAAGAAAGAGAATGTGTTTGACTTATCATCCAGTTTAAAGAGACCCCTTGTGGGTGCGGAAATACCGGAGGGTGCAATCATAATGCCTAATAGCTTTACAGAAGTGAATGAAAAGTTGGTCACTGCACATATGAACAAACATGTTGATAAGAATTTCCTTTCACTGACTTCACCACCTCCTCCTCCACCATCACCGCTTCCCCCTCAAACACCTCCTGCACTTAAACCAGAACCAGAGCTTTTGATGAAAGAGGCAGAAATCTCCAAAAACATACCAACAACAATTAATCCTATTGCTGTAGCTCCCAAAGAACAGAGTAATAACCACAGTGGCTCTGCTAAATTTATAAAACAGGCTTTAATAAGTGTTAATGATAAAGAACTCATTCATGAATCTACAGAAAGCTCTAATTCAGACAACGTTTTTGACGATGATGATGATGTAGATGCTAGTAATTCCCTAAGTTACACTTTGGGTAAGAAACCGAAAGACAGGACTGTAAGTGCAAACAGCTGCCTTGGTGATTATTTAACCCAGGGAACTACAGATGAAACACACATCAGCGCTCAACTACATTTAGACCTTGAACTCCAAAATAGGGACCATTCTGTCAATGCTGATCACATTCTCGCTTTAAGGTCAATTAGGGCAAAACTGGGAGCTGCAACAAGCATCATATCCTCTCTTAACTCAGGAACTGCGCTGAAAAACACAGTTACACCAAAACCAAAAAGTGACTCCAGCTTGATGAGTAGTGGACCTGCAGAGAGTTTAGGAAGTCCTGGCATTGTGATGGCAAAAGCTGCCACACTGAATGATCTCTCCAAAGAGCTTCCGCCCCCATCTCATTTTATCTTACAGACTTGTTCACCGAGCATCATGGGCCGCTTATCTGCATCAACGCTAAGGGGAAAGATTCAAAACTTGCCCCTTTATCTATCACGCTCACAAGAAAGTCTAACTCAAGCCGGGGTTGGGAGTTCTGCGCCGAGTCCAGCTGGGGAAGCAAGTAGTGACAATGCATGCACCACCGACAATGTTCCCGACATCACACAAACCCTTGACTTAGAGACAGGCATAGCACCTGAGTCAGCTGAATCAGATGATTCCGATGCAACGTTGACTGGATCTGAATTGGATGGGGAGTTTTTTGTAGAAACAACAGCAGCAAAGAGATCTCCTCCGACATCTGAGAAAAAAGAAGTTAGTTGTCAGCTGCCTGTACAGACTGAGCCCAAACAGCATCATCAAACTCTTTGTTCCAGACCTAACGACAACACACCAGGACCCATAACAGAGCCTCCTGCATCCATAACAAGCCTATTCCAAAGAAATACGTCTGGGTTTAACACCAACACTCCTGGACCTGTGACAGATGCCCCAGAACTAAACATAAAAGTCAACAGTCTACAGGAAGACATCCCAGGCTACAAAGGGAGCAGTCAGTCTCCAATAGTGGTGACCACTCACAATCTGAATGGACCACAAGTTGCTTTTCATGGTCAATCTCAAAAAGCAAGGACAAGCAGTGACAGACCTTTGATGGGTCTTTGTAGTCCCTTGGAACAGACTTCAGACCCTTCAAAAGTATCTTCTGCTGGCTGCAGAGTGTTCACCATCTGTGAGGATTTGTCTCAGACAAGTACTCCAGCTGACCTGGTTGCCACTACGTCCCTGAAATCGGAGTTTGGTTGCAGTTCTATACTTGCATCTGGGTGTGAGTCAGTAGCAGAGGGGGTCCAGGTGCCCCTGGATGCCTGTGGCTGTCCAGCATCGTATACAAACTGCTTCGGTGGAGAAGATAGCTTTGATGATGAGCTTACAGTCTATGAGTTCTCCTGCCGCTCTCAAAACAGTGGCATTTCTCAAACTTCCAGAGCAGGTCTTCATCTGATTACATCTCCTCCTGTTCCCTCCTTTATCTCTGCCTCCTCCACCCTCTCCCCATCATTTCCTCAAACCATGCTTTTCTCCTCCTCTTCCACCTCTGAGCTCAGCCCTCTTCTCTCACCTCACTCAGACACCTCGGAATCCTACTTGTCTGAAACCCACAAGGACACTCTCACTCGTCTGGGTCAGCAGCACTACCCAGAACCTCCTAAAGGCTTCCAAGTTCTTCGCAGAGATGTTGATAAGCTTCTATCAATTTTGGAAGGTAGCGGTGGCTCTGATCGGTCTGTGGCAGGGCTTGGAGGTCGGCACGCAAGGGACACGTGCCCGGCACACTTCACAGAGAACAGACGGGTTCTCCAGTTAGAAGCCCGGCGGCTCATGTCTAGTTGCCAGAAGGTAGCAGGGGCTGGACAGAACCCAGAGGAAATGCTCCGGTTTTTAGCTGACAGTTTCCGAACCTTGGTGGAGCTGGCTACCATCTGCCTCTGGTTCTCTGGTTGTGAAAGGTGCGATCGAAGAAACGCAGAGGCAGTCGCAGGCCTGGCAGATGTTGCCCGCTCATTCAGGGACTTCTGCTTGGCGGCGGAGCGGGCAAGCAGCAAACGCAGTTGTCAAGACCTGAGCACCAAGCTGCTGGCCAAACAGTGCACAGCACTTACCGCCTCCGTCTTCTGCCTCACCCAGCTGTTTCGTACCCTCACTGCACTGTGAGAGAACCTCAGATTTGGTGTCGTTGTCCAGCCCAAGAGCTGCTCTAGACTTTATCAGCTGGAACACTCAACAATCAACATGACAGAGCAAAGATTGATGCAGTTAACAGGGATCATGTGTAGAGGTGCATGTGATGACGTTCTTTATGCTGCACAAGTTTTGCTGTCCACAAACGGTGGATTTATTTAGGAGCTGAAATACTTGAATGTATTCTTTATCTAGCAAGTGTATTATTTATTTACTTATTTATTGAGAGGGTTGCTACTGTGTGTCTGAGGAAGTGTAGAATGTCAGTGGAAGAAGCAATGTTTACAAGCTGCATTGTTAGCAGGAGAAACAATGTGTGTAAGTCCCATCACACACAGTAAATGGTTTTGATTTACTCGTTCGCAGGCCTTTAGTTTACTCAGCTTTCTACATTAGTATAACTTGGTGATCCTCTGAGATCTGTGGTTTACTTATTCTTGCATGCAGTTCCTTGCAAAAGTATTATTTTTTTTTTTACATTTTTGCCACACCCGATTGCAAACTTCTTTTTTTTTTTTTCCCCCTTTAGATTTTCTGTGACCAACACAAAAGACGATGCATAGCTTTACTTTGTGGTGGTGTATCACTTAAAGTTAAAACACATTTTAAGTTTGGCGTTATAAGACGTGTGGGTAAAGTTAAAGAAGAGCAAATACTTTTGCAAGGTGCTGTATATTTACATAACCCTGTCCATCTGGGAGGACCTTTTTTGAATGTTACTGTTTACAAAACCTAAAGTTATGCGATTCGAGGAATCGAACCGGAAGTTGTTTGCTGTTTTTATACATAGCAGAGGAATGCCGGCGTATGTGCATTACATGATCAGTTTGAATGAGCTGCATTCAGTTAGGTGCAAATTTGCACGAACCTTTGGTATTATTTATGAAAAGTTAAATACAATGAACAGCTTTTGTCTTTGTTTATCCAACTTCCTCTTTTTGCACCTGTAGTTAAGACTTAACCTTCCTATGCATTTATTTTTCTTGGTACAAACACTAACTTTCAGACACGTTTCTCCAAATCTTGTCAATAATATATATACATATATATATTTATTTTTATTTATAGTCGTGTGGATTTTAAGAGTCATGAGTTGCATACCTCGTTTTCAAGACAATGAAAACCTGCACAACTGTGTTTGAGCTCGGCACACAGTCAGAAACACCTGTTCGTACTTACCTGTCCTTTACACCAAGTGCTTTCTTACTGCGGTTGACAGCAATGAGCAAGAGTCCAGTCACAGCAGAATCTGGCCACAGATGTCCTAACTGAGCATAACCCCAGGTTACAGGGATGATTATTGACTGATTGAGCTTCTCTCAGCTTTTCGTATGTTTTGTGGGCAGTTCACTGAAAACTTCACACCAGTCCAGTCTATTTTGAGATCCAGTCATCAGAATTCATTAAATTCCAATTACATCTAGCACAAAACCTTGTACTACACCGTATTACCTAAAGTTTATTAACCGTGATAAGCATTTTCACTTGGAATGTTTCTTAAAATTGAACGCCTTGAATTACACGAGACTTGCATGTGCACTGGAGAAATATTAATCAGGAGTACTTCTGCCACTTCGGTGCTGGGAAGACCAGTTATGGCAATCAGTGTTTCTATTTATTATAAAAACAACCAAGGCTTTACTTACTGACATGTACTGTTGCATTTGGTTGCAGAATAATATATTTTACTGAACTTGATTTCTACTTTGCCTCGGAAAAAGAACCATCTCTCTTTTTATTATGGCCACAAAGTGAAGCTTAAAGGAGTTCATCTGTCCTCACAAAGCATGCTCATATACAATACAGTGTTTAATCAGGGATTTAATCTGTGAATGACTGAATTGTGATCTCTGCTTCTTGCTTTGTAATGCTCAACTTCCACTATTAAAAATTATTTTATGAAATTGCATTTTTGAATGAGCTCTTTAATGGTCTTGAGGTCAGCACACAAGACAGTTTTGTGTTTTTTAATGTTTTGTTTTGACAAGGGGGGTTTGCATTACTTAGCAATTATTAAATTAATATCCACAAAGTAAAAGTCAGTATAATTTCTCTATTAATATAAAAAACAAAAGGTAGAGCTCATGAATTTACAACTCCTAAATTATCACACCCCAAAAAGAAGCACGTTAACACCACCCTGGAAATTTAACCCAGGGAATATTCACAGCTCTTTTTAACTTTAAGTAAAGTTGATCTTCACAGAAATGCAAATGTCCAAAACATGAAAAAATCAGATTATCAAATTAGAATATGGGTTTTGACGTTGAGGCTGAGAGATTAGACTTACTTTTGAAATTAAAAGCAGGTAGTAGCATAATTTTCTTTCAGCACATTTTTTTTTTTTTTTGGTTTGATGAAATATTCTACATTGAAATTTCATTTAATAACACATCTCTGTTTAATCTGAATGTGTTTCATTCAGTAATGAAGTTCCTGAAACAAACAGATGTTTGTTTGTTTTTTACAGTATTCCAATGTTTTTAATGGGACTGTAAGTATTCTTTTTAGTTTTTGCACGTAATTTGATTCATGTTGTATCAAGTGTACTGTCCTTGCGATTTGGTGACGTCAGCGTACTTAAAGGAGCAGTTGCCACAAAGTGATTTCTTTTTTAAGGAAAGCAAATGTTGTTCTGCATATATAAAACAGCCCACAGTTCCGTTGTACTAAATAGTTACTGTGCAAAAAGTCATTCCGGTTTCCCTTTGGTAGCAGTGTCGTCATACACATCATATCCTTTTGGGAGCGCGAGGAGATCTACTGTCTGCGCTTCGTCAAAAAGCTCCGGATAATTTTAGTCACAACGAGCGGAGACCCGTTTCTGGAGTCCCGCGTATAAAGGCGCGACATATCTGGCCATGGACAGTTCAGAGGAAACCAACACTGTCGAAGAGCGAGCTGGCAGACGACCGACTGACGCTTCCTTTGTTGAGAGCGAGACTGAACGCTGCGGACCGCGGGGCGTCCAGGCGGCGGACACGAGACACGAGCTGCTGCAGCTCCTTAAACTGGCAGGACCTGTGGTAAGCACTCCCACACTGAGAGGAACCTGGTGCACCGTTTGTGACTCGGCCGGAAACAGGAAGGGTTGCAAAAAAAAGAAATAATCCTGTTTTTATTTATTTATTTATTATTATTAATATTATTAATACAATTAAAATAGTCAAAAAATTCAATATTGTTTTAAGAATTAAAATGTTTAGTCTATGTTGAATTTACCATGAACATATGAAAAAAAAAAGCCCTGAAAAGTGAAACCTAAAAATTACAACAAAAATATAATAAAAATAAATTAATACAGTATTTGATAAGTCTTTGGATGCTAATTTATGTGGACAAAGCAAACTGTGAAAAAGACCATAGCTGGGGTCACAGAGGTTTAAGAAAGCAAATATGTGTGGTTTAATACTGCATTTGTCTTTAACTTATAATGTTTTAAAAATTACTTGCTTTTTTAGCCAGTATTTTACGGTAGATTGATTCTTTTTGTAAATGCTACCTTCTGAAGGATGTTGTATAGAGGAGGATCTATTGCCACAGACATGTGTGGGGGCTGGGCGTTCAGTTCACAATGTCTTTATAAAATATTATGACTCAAATCCTAAAGAACACCTTCTGTGTTTATGGGTCTTTTAAACTAATGTTCTGAAATGCCTTTGTAACAAAAGGCTTGTTTAATTTTCCCTGAAAGTGATGCTGTGTTTGCAGGTCATTTCCCAGATGATGGTTTTCCTCATCAGCATCATCAGCCTGGCGTTCTGCGGTCACCTGGGGAAGATGGAGCTAGCAGCAGTATCACTGGCAGCTGCGGTGAACATAATTGGGCGAACGTGACGCATTCCCAGGTTGTCCTCTTTAGAGCTGAGTTGATTCTTGAGCTCTTTTTTGCTTTCTCCCATGCAGGTGGTGAACGTCACCGGTATTTCCGTCGGCACGGGTTTGTCTGCGTCTTGCGATACCCTCATATCTCAGGTGGATAGTCTTTGTCTGCGGTTAATTCAGCAAACAGCTAAACAGTAAAAGATTTGCATCAGGTGAGGATCAAATCTGTGTGTTTGCTCTGTTACATGCAGACCTATGGGAGCGGTAACCTGAAGCGTGTGGGTGTGATTCTCCAGAGGGGGGTTCTGATTCTGCTGCTGGCCTGTTTCCCCTGCTGGGCCGTCCTCATCAACACCGAGCCCCTCCTGCTGGCTGTCAAGCAGAGTCCAGAGGTTGCCAGGTCTCTTTCAAATCCATCTTAGCAAGTGCATCTCATTTCCCTTAGACCTTTTCACATTTTGAAATTTTATGGACGTTCAATGGAGTAAATTGTATGCATGTCATACAATTTAGATTTTTGTATATAAGAAATTAAACCGATGCTGGTCATTTATCAGTCGGCTTTATTGCACACAGACAAGGAATTTCACTTCACTTCCACATTTAATCATGCATATTTAAATTTAGTGGAAAATTAGAAATGACTTTTGAGATATTTAAAAAACAAAACAATATAATAGACAGTGCAAAGTTGGATTATGACATGAAATCAAAGCAGGGTGAATTGAAGTTTGTAGTTTGGCAGCATATGAAAAAGTAAAAGGGTTGGAAATGTCTTCAGTTCATAGTCCTTCCTGTGTGCAGTGAGTTTTTATTTTGCAGTCTCTCCCAGCTGTATGTGAAGATCTTCATGCCGGCTCTTCCTGTGAGTTTGATGAGTCACTAAAATTACCTTTCCAAAAGAAATGTAGAAAATTCCATCAAAATTACTTCACAAATTTTAAAAAGGAAAAATAGATGAACAAAAACAGCTTGACTGATTCAATAAACCTGAAGTTTTTCTTCTTTTTTTGTCATGATCTTCAGGCTGCTTTTATGTACCAGCTGGAAGGGAAGTACTTACAAAACCAGGTGTGTCTCTCAGAGGAAAGTTGTGACATAGAATGTAAAAAAAAAAAAAAATATCCAGGCCTTTTAGAATTAAACAAATATAATTATGTGCTTTAAATGTCAGGGAATCATGTGGCCTCAGGTTGTAACTGGAGCAGTTGGGAATGTCCTCAATGTTCTCATCAACTATATCTTCCTCTATCATCTGGAGCAGGGTGTCGCGTGAGTTTCTATATTACTAAAGTTGAAATAAACAAAAAATATTACGACTTGGTTTCAGACAGCTTCATCACTAGACATTTCCGAATAACAATTTGTACCATATCTTATGCTTATGTCCTTCGTGTCGTTGCTCTGGGTTTAATATGAAGGGGATCTGCAGCAGCCAACACCATCTCTCAGTACGTGCTGGCTTTGCTCCTGCATGTTTACGTCTGGTGGAGGGGTCTTCACAAAGCCACATGGGGAGGTCAGTTCAAGTCTTAGAACCAAGTCAAGTATAAATTTTTGCATTCTAGATTGTATTCTAGCACTTTGGCTTTTTTTATTACGTACATTGTACTTTTGTAAGAATCTCTTTCTGTGTTATTATCCTTGTTTATTGTCATCACTGGTCAAATCCTTTGCATATGTGGACTCACAGGTTGGTCACTCGACTGCCTGCAGGAGTGGGGTCTCTTCGTAAAGCTGGCCATTCCTAGCATGTTCATGATCTGCCTGTCATGGTGGATTTTTGAAGTCGGAGGATTCCTGGCTGGTGTGATCAGCGAGGTTGAACTGGGGGCTCAGTCTATTGCGTACCAGCTGTGCATTGTGGCTTACATGGTGATGTATCTATAGATCACTCACACTGATGCTCACTGCACATAAAACACTACCTGCCTATCAATGATCCGAAATGTGTTTTATTAGATCCCCAGGATAACACTGCATTAAAAAAAAAAAAAAAACGCAATTATTTCTGTGTTCTCTGAAATGCCCAACAACATTTGAACAGTCCTTCAGATCCTGGATAGAGGATTGTCTTTTTCTGTAGTGAGGGGGGCAGGCATTAGTATCTCCGCTTAAACCATATACGTAACATTTTCTTCTCTTTTGTGTTGATTTTTTTCTAGTGCCCTCTTGGATTTTCTGTTGCTGCTGCTGTCCGGGTCGGGAACGCTCTTGGTGCCGGAGACATAGAGCAGGCCAAGCTGTCGTGTAAAGTCCCAATCATCTGTGCATGTAAGACTCATTCCACAGCATATGTGCTCATACATGATGTTAGGTGTTTGATTCAGAAAACTGGAGCAGTACGGAGAAAATTGCTTTGTCTTTAAGCATTGCTGTATTTGATATATACATAAGCCATAAGATTAAAAACCAAAAGCTCTGACAACGGGTTCTCTGTCCCTGATTCTAGCTCAATAAATCTGAGCTAGAATCATTGGATCCTGCAGAATTCTGATTCTATGGGCTCTTTGCACGTCAGCTTCCGTGTTTGGGGAAAAGCGGCTCGTTTTTTTCCGGTCTATTAAAAATGTCATTTTACAGTAGGTGTTTGCAGGGCTTGCCAAAGCTAACAATTAACAATGTAAATCGTATTTGTAAGACGGGATCCAAAGCCCCATCAAGCAAACTGGAAAAAGGTTTTAAGATGTGCATCGCACAGGCGGATCAGTTGCTCGGCTGTCCGGCTCTGGTCTGCTCACTCGCTCCTGTACACTGGCTCTTTCAGGCTGAACACAGAAGTTGTTCCATTGAAATAACACAGCGACGGCTCCTTTATTTACCATTCTTCTCCCACCAGCAGTTTTAGGCTGAAGAAGCTGATCCGGAGGGAAGAGAAGGCTGCAAACTATGCTATGCTGTGTCAGCTTGAATTTTGTCACGACGACTATTTACAAGCCATGGTCTTTTTAAGTCAGCATCGCTTGGAAATCCATGAAAACTTAAACGACCGTCATATTTGAAAGATGCTTCACCGTGGAACACAACAGTGTTCATGGTATTACTTGAATTGCTTTTGAAATACGGTTTTGTCTTTCCTTGCGGTCACGGTCACTCAAAGCGGGAAAAAAAATGAGCCGCATTTGCGCATGCGGATGTGATGTCAGCGCTGTAGGTGCAAAGAGCCAATAGGAACGTGGCTCGTTTGGAGAAATCAGGTCTTGTCATATTGGAAAGTATTTCATAACATATAATGTTATGATCGATTTCATCAACCCAGTTATGTTTTTATTGAAATGTTAGAGTTCCATGGCTTGTATTTCTACAACAGACTGTTAAAGGAACATTTTAAAAAAGTAAAAAATACATCATCAACCAGTCATTTACTTTTGCAGCTTTTTAGTGGAAACTGAAGAACTGCCTCCTTTACTGACGTTCCGTTTTGCGTGTTTTGCAGTCATTGTTGCGTGCTTTGTTGGAGTTTGCGTCAGCATCACCAGAAATGTCATTGGATTCATTTTCACCTCAGACCAGTAAGTTAAACCCCAAACTTAGTAAATGATTCCTAAAACCCAGCCAATTTAAGGACCTTTGATTGCAGCTTGTTGCACGTGTCACAATAGGATTCCTTTGTATTCAGACAGCAGACAGTCTTAAATTAATAAATATGCAGACTCTGTAACTGTTTAATGAGCTTCAGTTTTGTTTGAAAGTTCTGGTAACAAAGTTGGTGTATGCTGAATAAAAAATTGTTGAAGAAGAAAAGAAAAAGACTAGTTTAAATTGTTTTTCATGTTGATAGCTTAATAATACCACATTATGAACTAAATATTAGTGGTAAAATGTTAGCCCATCATCGCCAAAATCATCTAAAGTCAGTCCCAGTGACTGAAGACGAGCTGAAATCGTTTACCTTGTTACCTCACTAAAACAGTGAATCATCTCCTGTACTTTGTAATGTTTCCTACTGGTAATGATTTACAGACTAAGGGAGTCTATTCCTGTGTTCTTTTTTAGGGACATAATTCAGAGGGTTGCAGATGTAATGCTCATATTCAGCTTCATGCATGTCAGTGATGCGACTGCGGTGAGGACGACTTTCATTCAATCAAACACCAAAGTCTGAGGCAGCAGGTTTCGGCACACAAATTGTAATCGGACGTGCATTTTGTTACTTTTAGGGTGTAGCCACAGGAGTTCTCAGAGGAGCTGGGAAACAACTGGTTGGCGCCATTTTTAATATAGTGGGCTTCTACTTTGTAGGGTTTCCCATAGGCGCAACCCTCATGTTTGCTGCAAACATGGGAATTACTGGTGAGATAAACAACAAATGTAAAGTCATTAGCGCAAGAAAGTTTATTTATCTAATGAAGTTGAATTCAAACCCTAAAACTACTCATAACAATCAGAGGAATATGTATTTCCTCTGTTTTGTTATTATGGTTTGGGCTTAGAGCTGATGAAACACCAAAACTGAGCTTGTCAGAAAATTACATTGTTACATAAAACTTTATTGTAAATAAAGTCAGACAACTTCACAGTATGTCCATGAACTGCACAGCTTTTGCTCGTAAAAATTGGATGGGGCTCCTTAAACGACTGATTGCAGCTTTCAGTTCACCTACATTATTGGCTCTGGTGACTTTTCTTCCTCCGACTCCCAATCAGTCACATCATACCATGGTTGTTATTGAAGCAGGTCTTGGTTCTTTTGAGTATGGAGCAGCTGCCAAGTTCTGGTGGAAAATGAGACCAGCGTGTCCTTAATGTTTGTCAGGAGAGGAAAGCATGAAGTGCTCTAACATTTGCTGGTAAACAACCACATTTACTTTGGAAATGATTAAAAAGCACAGACTGAATGTGGAAGCTTTCCACAAGCAACAAGATTCTGGGCCTTTCTGCTCTTTGTCCAAACTTTTACTTTCTAGTCGGTTTTGTAACAGTTTATGGAATATGGCACTCTGAACAGCTTGCTTCTTTAGCTATGACCCCTTGTGGCTTACCCTCCTTGCACAGATGGTCAATGACTATCTGCTGAACATCTGTTAAGGTAGCAGTCTTTACCACATTTCTAATTTCCTGAGAAACTAAGTTTTTTTTTTTTTTTTTTTTGAGCCCTCATCCTCACACCAGAATAAACCAGTCAGTGTTATCAGTGCTTGTAGATGTTCAGTTTCGCTCTTTGGAATAAATTTCAGAACTAAAACTTTTCATCGATAATTTGTTTTATTCGCATGCACCTGTACATCGTCTCTTTCCGTCTACTTGGTGCATCATAAAATCTACTTTATCCCTGACTACAACAGGACTGTGGACCGGACTTACAATTGCCGTTTCACTACAGGCATTTTTCTTCGTCACGTTTTTGTGCAAACTTGATTGGAAAAAGGCTTCAGCAGAGGTTAGAAATTGAATTACTGAATTTTTATTGAAGAAAAACATGTTATTGGCTAATGTGTTTCATGACTTTTTCCTCTGTCTGATCAGGCTCAAGTGAGAGCAGGAGTTCAGCGCGTGGAAGAAAAAGAAACATTTAATCTGGAACAATTAGGTGGGAACAGACAGTTATCATTGTCCTTATTTATTCATAAATTTTAAAAAATCTGATTTGATTCTCAAAAGCTTAATTACTTGTTCAACATTTAGAGACAAGTCAGAGCCAGGTCCAGGTTGGCGTTACTCCGACCAGAGGTACCAACAAGGAAGAGGGTGTCGTCCAGAGTCCGGGCCGGAGAGAGTTCGCCACCTCCACAGTGGGGGACGTGCTTCCAGTCAAACAGCTGCTCTTACGACGTGGCCTGACACTTTTGATCATGATCGTCATTCTTGTGGTTGGAGTCATCAGCAGCAATTTGATAGTCACTCTGTTTTGATGATTTTCACAGCAGGCGACGGCGTGAATCCGGTTCTTGGTGGAGCTCGCAGAAAACTGGTTCTGTTCCGTTTGTTTTTATTACCAACAAAACCTTAAAGATTGAAGGAGGACTTTAAAACAGTCAGACTGGGACAAAAAGAGAAGTGCCTTACACAATAATGGAATCTTGTTGTTCTAGTTCAGATTTTATGACATTGCAAACCCCAAACCTCAATATGTTTAATCTGGACAAAGAAGCACTTTGACAGATGAAAAGAAAACGACTTGTGCTTTTTCAACAAAGGTTTTTGTGCGCATGTATCCAGCCTCATACTGTATGAGTCAGTATGATGTCTAGAACATTCAGAAGCAGAAATATAAATATTTCATGTTTACATTTCAATTGGTCTTTCCTTGTGTGATTCGTTTCCTCATTCAAAATTCAGATGGCTGATGTGAAAGACTGAAACTGAGGACAGTCAAAGTTGCCCATTACATGCAGACTGAAAAATTGGCTGAAAGGAAATTAAATATTGAACTTGTCTGAATAACTGCTCTACAACAAGCCAGGCTATCCAAGACAGGGGAGCTTACACACTTTATTTTCCTAAAGAGGAAATGCAGTCGATAAATTAAGACTAAAGCTTTGGCCATGTTTAGAATGATAGATATATTACATGAGGAGGTTGAAAGACTATTCCCCAATAAGTCTATTTAAGAGAGCATAGTGAAATATAAATATTGATTATGTCAAGAAGTCATGGAATAATCAATACAGTTATAGTAGGACAATATTTCTGGTAAGTTTTTGTTTTTTTTGGTGATGTATAAATACATGCGCCTCATGGTTTGCTATTGACACACCCAAATATCTGTATTGTGCGGCAAAGGATTTCTATCTCAATTGAGAAGTAACGAACCATGAAAGTGACTGTTTCGAAAATCCAATATAATTTTACAGTCAAATAAGAAACAGTGTTGATTTGAACAATGAACTTCAACAAACAGCGTCTTGAATAGAAAACTCCTTTATTTTGAGATTCAGGCAGAAAGAGACATCACAACTTTTACCCAACTGTTGAAAGTCAAAATATGGAATGCTTTTCCACATAAAAACTTGTAAAAAGGAAAAAATTTATTTGAGTCAGGGGTGTGTAAACATGGCAAGAAGCCATTTGCCTTTGGTCTGGTCTTCAAACTTTCTCCACTTGGAGTTAAAGTATGTTTTCTTTTAAACACCTTGGAGTAAATTCTCTTGGCATTGATAAAAAGTTTTTACACTAAATGGAGTTGATTTTAATCTGTAATTTCAACTCTTCCATGAGAGTAAATTTACTGTATTTAGACTGGGACCAAGTGTCTTTTTTAGAGTAACATTTTTTTTCAAATGGAGCAAATTGTACTCTGGAAATGTGCAGACGTGGTGGACCATGGCTGATGGGTGAGTGACGACGGTTTAAATGATGGAAAAGCACAATCCAGGCAGCACAGGTGAGCAACATCAGTGTCTCTCACACTGATGTTAGGTTTTGAAATACCGCATTTTCCGGACTAAAAGTCGCAGATTTTTTCGGTTTATACTCCGCAGCGATTTATAATCCGGAAACTACGGTACGTCATTTTGTGAGCTCTTGATATTTGGTATTTTAGTTCCCCGTTAACTTGACCCCGTCGCGCACGCGCTTGAACCCACCGTGACAGCCGTCCCCTCACAGCGCCGCTCCGGCCCCTCCCGTGTTTCCCCCTCCTCTGGTAAAACATCCCGCTCCCGTCTCCAGGGCTGCTGTCCGACCACCGACACCCGCGGGACAGGAGTCAGTCCAGAGTTGGTCAGGCTATGGACGGTCCGGGCAAAGCAGCGGCCGCGCACCCCGAGGGAGTGAAGGCGGACCCGAAGGCGGCTGGAGCAGCAGAGCCCGCTCAGGGCTGCGGCTTCTGCCTGGGGAGAATGCGGGACTCTGTCCCGCAAAAGTACCGAGATGAGCTGGCAGAGCTGTTCAAACTGGCGGGACCGGTGGTAAGACTCATTCAGTGATTGGTTGGCTGTGTCGAGTTCACTTTTGTCTAACGCCATAAATCACAGCAATTAGTTTTGCGCGTGTTTCGACGGCTGTGTTTATTATTTAAGCTGCGATATCAGCACATGTTAAAATGTTGTTAGGGTCTTTAGAATATTTCAATTCAACCATTTCTGTTTTGTTTTGTTTTGTTTTTTTACAACGGTTTCATGTTTTTCTTTAATTAAAAAACCTAAAAAATATGAAAATGACAAAAAAATAATAATTATGTTTACATTTGTGTCTCTCAAAAGCTCATTAATTAAATATTTGCACAAGTTTTATTCAGTCAGCGATTGGATTGGTATGTACATCAACATAAATGAGAGTACAACTATGTACAAATAAAAACCTAGAATGTCTGCTCTTGTGTCTCTAACAGGTTTTTAGAGGTTTAGTTTAGTTAAATTATATTTAGAGCAGCAATTTTCCATTGTTGCCACTTACTGTGGACTGTGATTATGTCCTTGTACCAAATGAATATGCATTGCTCTAACTGCATCACAGAATATCGTTTATGTTGTTCTTCAGAAAGGTGAACTCCCACCTGATGCCTTTTGCAACTTTTAACCGGTTTTCTTCCAGGATAGCCCCTTAAATAGACTGTTTTTCTCTTTCACGAATATCAATAAATGCACAGTTTATAATTTATGAAAATATTAAACTCTGTTTTATATTTATTCAAATTTGCACTTGCTAATTTTTATAAATGCATAGTTTTTCTTACTATGTACATTTGACCTCATTGCACTGTGTTTTATTTTCTTACTTTTCATTATTATTATTTTCAAGTGACTTTACTGCTGACATGCCTGAATTTACAAAAGGAAGGAAAATGAAGCATAATTCTATTCTTTTCTATTCTATTCTATTTACCATCACAATCACGCTCTCTATTTCCATTTAAAACACTCATACCCAATACTGAGCTAAGTATGTTCGTTTTTCACATTTTGCACATAGACCAAAAATGTAATCACAGTCATGATGTGACCAAAGAAACTTGTTGCACGTTTCTAGTGTCCTCTAGACGACAGATGCATACCAATACCATGACACTAATCATTTTCGACAAAGAAGTTCAGAGATGTCCAGTGTTAGTTTTCTATCTTACATATCTTGTACATTTCCATCGGAAAGACAGATTTTTTTCTCCCCTGACTAAGACACCTCCAGACTTTACCAAATTAAAACTGGGTTTCTTATTATTTCCAGTTCTCCAAGCCAATCTTGTAGAGTCCCACATTTTATTTGTAAAATGGTTTGAAAACCCACTAAGTTCTTGCTTGAATTTCACAATTATTTACAGTGCACCTGCTTCTGTTTCCAGATGATACAGAAGAGCATTCTGCTCAACTACTGCATTCGGGGCATATCTTAAATCAAATTTATAAATATTACATTCTGTTTATTGTAAGTCGAAAACAGTCCAATTAAGAAGGAGCAGATTATAAAAAGACTGGGCTGAAGCGTTGCAACATGTGGTATGACATGGAGGAGAGTGAAAATTATTCCGAATATTTTATTTCAGGTGAACTCTGCACATGTTGCAACAAAAGTTAAGTTGTGCATAGTCATCATTTCAAAGTTATCTAAAATTGAAGATTGAAGACAAATGGAAAATGTGGCAAATTTAACATGAAATTAATGTGTGCAACCAATTCTCTAAACGTTTTGTTTCCATTCAAAGTGACCTACAGATATGTCAACATTTAACAAAATCTGTTGAGATTTTCACGATGTGAGCTATTTCTTCATTTTTATTAATTTCATGTGTCTGACGTGCACAAGCTCCGGTTATACATAAATATGTATTTATATATTTCAGGTCATTTCCCAGCTGATGGTCTTTATGATCAGTTTTGTCAGCATGGTGTTTTGCGGCCACCTGGGAAAAACTGAGCTGGCCGGGGTTTCGTTGTCGATTGCGGTAAGGAGACTTTCTGGAATCCTGGTTTCTTTTTGTTTTGTTTCATCCAACCTTGTATTTAGCAATGTGTTTTCTCAACCTTGCATTCTGTATCTTTTTTGTATTTCTGCAGGTGGTTAACGTCACCGGTATTTCCATTGGCACCGGTTTGTCATTAACCTGCGATACGCTCATATCACAGGTACTGTTCTGAGCAAAGGTTGTTCTTTCACTTTATTTACGTAACCGAGTCAGTCCCAGCAGTTACAGCTGGGTTCCCAGGTTTTCCTGGGATGCGCTTTGAAACAGCTCAGCAGTGAGCGTTTGGATCAAATTCGCTTTCCAGGATCTCCTACACCTTTTCTTGTTGCAGCAGTCTTGGTGTTCGGGCTGAACGTCTGTCTGCCTGTTTCACGCAGACCTATGGGAGCGGTAACCTGAAGCGTGTGGGTGTGATTCTCCAGAGGGGGATTCTGATTCTGCTGCTGGCCTGTTTCCCCTGCTGGGCCGTCCTCATCAACACCGAGCTCCTCCTGCTGGCTGTCAAGCAGAGTCCAGAGGTCGCCAGGTCAGCTGTCTGCAGCACCACATGCAGGGTCACATAATGAATCCCTTTAATCAGCAATCGTTCTTTTTCAGCGTTACCATTTCTGTTTATTCATTACCTATACTCTGCAAAGTTGCATAATCTTAATTTAATTTTATACAAAATCTACAGCTGCTATTCGCAATCTATTACATGCAGCAAAACAAACCGATACTCAATCTTGACACTTCATTCTTTGATGAAGAATGGAAATTAAAGTCTTGAAACAGGGTGAAAGCTAATAAAACACTGGTACAAGTGGATTACGAGAGTCCCACAAAAATAATAGATCTCCATAAAAAAAAAAAAAAAAAAAATGCACAGGTTACCAGTCTGTAAAATGTCTTGCAGATATAGTTGCATTGAAACACTACCTATTTATTGGGAAGGAAGTAAGCAGATTTTCTATCACACTCTTTTCTTCTAACATGTAAATTTATTGCTTAGCCTTCTGAACAGTGAGCCTCTCTGGCAGAGACTTTTTGTTGCTGCTTACCCTTACCGTGGCAGGGGTCAGTGGCTGTCTGCAGGAAAGATGTCAAGGCAACCAGTGTTCTCCATTATTGCATATGCCACAACAGAACATTCCGATTTGAAACACAGATATGTTTCAATTTCTAAGAAACTAAATGTTTTGTATATTATTCCCAAAATCACCAAAAATAATCTGATATAATGAATAAGACTAAATCACTCTGTTATTAATGAAATCTCATTGTATATGAGTCTTACTGTTTCAACTGAATTACTGAAAAAAAGTAGTTCTTTCAAATAATATTTCAATTTGTTGAGCTGTACCTGTCTGATGTTTTTATCTGACTTGTTTTGCATATTTGTCACGGTCTCTCTTCTGCTCTCTGCTTTTCTCTCAGACTCTCCCAGATCTATGTGAACATATTCATGCCCTCTTTACCAGTGAGTTTCACTACTCAGTTCATTTAACCTTCCTAAGACACAAGTTTGTGTCTGAAACTTAAAATACTTTACCTGTTTTTGAGTCACAATTACTAAAGCTTCACCTGTTGCAAGGAAGTTGTCCAGTTGCTTAGTGATTTCCTTTTACATGTCAAAGAAGCTTTGATACAACACTGTGGTGTTTTCTTCAGGCTGCCTTTATGTACCAGCTGCAGGGAAGGTACCTCCAAAACCAGGTACGGTTAAATGAAGCACACAGTCCTAACAACGTTATTGAAATCAAAGTCTGTTTAATAAAAGTAACTCTCTGAATACGTTGTGATGTTTACAGGGAATTATATGGCCTCAAGTTATAACTGGAGCAATCGGAAATGTCCTGAACGCAATAATCAACTATGTGTTCCTGTATTATCTGAAGATGGGTGTTGCGTAGGTTTTTGAAAAGCTTCCATCGGTTCTGTCAAACTTGATTGGGCTTCTTTATCATCCTAATATCTTTTTTTATTTTGTATCTTCCAGTGGGTCTGCAGCAGCTAATGCCATCTCCCAGTATGTGCTGGCTGGGGTCTTGTTTGCTTACATCTGCCTGAAGGGTCTCCATAAGGCTACATGGGGAGGTCAGTTTTTACTGCTTTTTTTGGGGACAATAAAAAAGCAGGGGGAGGGGGTGGGGGGAGGGGTTTGTTTGTTTTTTTTTGTAGACCAAAAGTTTATTTTTGGCCTTGTCTGACAGGATCTTCTTTTACATGTTTGCAGTAAGTATAAAAATAAACAACTTATTATTTCTTTCTTTCTGTTTATTTATTGGCTTTCCGATATAAGCAATAAATATTTGATGTGCAGAATAAGGAAATTGAATCATAAGTGAACTCACGTATCCAATTATGTGACTTTTGAACACCTCTGGATGCATAGGATTATCTTCACCGGGTTAAATGTAGAGGGAACTGGGTTCAAATACAAACCACACTTTTCAAAACTTTATGTAGCAACATTTTTTGAAACCCGTGTATTGTGTGCCCTCTACCTTACAATGGTAAAGTAGACAACATGACCGAAGAAGATGTCTTCTTTGTCATGTTGAGATTTGTGTTTGTAATGTGACAAAATGTGAAAGTGCTGTAGTTTAAATACCTTTTCCTGATAATCCTTTGATAAGTTTGTTTTTCAGACAGATAAATGAAAGGTTTTGACCCTCAGGTTGGTCGCTGGACTGCCTCCAGGAGTGGAGACCGTTCATCCAGCTGGCCATCCCCAGCATGCTGATGCTCTGTCTGGAGTGGTGGATCTTCGAAGTGGGAGGATTCCTGGCCGGAGTGATCAGTGAAGTTGAGCTGGGAGCACACGCCGTCATATACCAGCTGGCGGTTATTGCTTACATGGTAACTCCTCCGAGACTGTTCCCTCGTTCTGAAGTTTCTCTCATTTCAGTGTCATCGTAAATTAAAACAGAGCTGAAAGACTTTTTCTTTTTTTAGAAATTGAAGTGCACATCTTTTTCTTCCAACAGTTTCCTTTTGGATTCTCTGCTGCTGCTAGTGTTCGTGTTGGAAATGCTCTTGGTGCAGGGAACATTGAACAGGCCAAGCTGTCCTGCAAAGTCCCCATTGTCTGTGCAAGTAAGAACAACACACGCACATTTCACTCACCTCTGCTGCATACAGTGTGTAAAATAAGCACTAAACACTCAACAGGATATCTAAATAAATATGTATGCAACAGCAAATAAATTCTCACCAGATGTCAGTAAAACCCTACAAAATGTAACTGTAGCTTGAACTGTGGATAAAATATAGCATAATGCCATCTCACAGAGCTCAGCTGAACATCTCATGGTTTATTTTTTTTTTTTCCTTGTGATTTTAATCTGCAAACTTTTAATTCAGAGTTGTCTTTTGCTTATTTGATGTTTTTCAGCCATTATCGCATGTGTTGTCGGAGCAACTCTTGGTAGCTGCAAAGACGTCATTGGGTACATTTTTACCTCAGACGAGTAAGTGAAGCTATTAGATAACTCTGTTAGCCTGTATCCCGTTCCACTTGACTGAGTGCTTAAAGATTTACAGAAGTCGAGACACTCCATGCTAAACGCCAGATTAAACAGAGCTAAAATAATCATTCAACTCATCTTTCTGGGTTCTATTCACCTTTGTACTTTGTTTCGTTGACGACACAAAGCATTGTGTTTCACTGTCCAAAATATTTTGCTCTTTTTTTTTTTTTATCGGAGTCTGTTTATCGGATTTTCTGCTTTTTTGACATGTTTTTGGATATAAACTCATAAACCGTGTGCTTGTTTTTTTTCTGTCTTCCTGTAGAGATACTTTGTTGAGAGTTTCTGAAGTCATGGTCATCTTTTGCTTCACACATCTGTGTGATGCTATCGCAGTAAGTGATGGCTTCACTGCAGAATTTCAAGCTAGTATTTGCATGTGAAAAATGCGACTTGACCAAATCACCATCTCCTCCTGGAAGGGTGTTACTGGAGGTGTCCTCAGAGGAGCTGGTAAACAGCTGATTGGTGCTCTGTGTAACCTGGTGGGCTTCTACGTCATCGGTGTCCCCATTGGCGTTTCCCTGATGTTTCCAGCCAAGATGGGGATTATAGGTAGGAAATCAATCGCCGTGTGTTGTACTGAAATGAACCGTTACCCTTCAGCTCAGCACAAACTCTGTTGTCTTCTCTCCTTAATAGGGCTGTGGACGGGACTTACAATTTGTGTGTTGATGCAGTCGAGTTTCTTCTTCATATATCTGTCCAAGCTTAACTGGGAGAAGGCTGTAAAAGAGGTGATTAAAAGATTTACCCAATTAATCTGCAGCCATATAAACAGATAACAAAATGGGTTTGATTCTATCTTCTCTAGAGAATGGAGTAATCATCTGTGTTTTACCCACAAGAGCCGGCAGCTAAACTAATCTCAGTTTGGACAATCGGGCAGGAAGTCATGGTGGAGTTAAGCAGCTGCGTACAGCATGGCCCATTCAAAACTCGATCTATGTCATGTAATACAGAGCTGCAGAGATTGGCTGCCTATGCAATAAATGACACTTGTCTCATGGCGCTGTCTGCACATGTTGGCAAAAGGAGTGAGAAGGAAAAATGCTCACAAAATGCAAAATATGTGTATTTTTTGCTCGTCGCTGGGAGATGATCACAGCAAGGCTCTGAGGATTTGTGTTGCCTCTTTGAGCTGTTTTTTACGCTTTCCATCACGCCTCCTCTGATCTTCTCTGTCCTCTGTGCTGCTCATCACTGCAGGCCAGTGCTTCTCTTAGATAAAGATGGTAGTTCACAAGAAAAAGAGCATTCTACATCGACACTATAGGCTTAAAAATGTTACAGCTTCCCTCGGTTACTAACCTTCCTGCATTATTCTGTTCGATTCAGATGTCGCTTGTTGCACAGTCTGGACTTTCTCCCATTGACTTGGATTTCCTCCATTAGATTTCATAAAGGGGCAATTAGGAAACAGAAGGAAAAATTGTGAACAATGATGTTGATTTTTTGCACTGTTTTACAATCACAGTCTAGCTGTAGTTTTAGCAATGGCAGCGGAGGAAACGGAAGAAGCTGTTCAGTCTGCGTTTTCTGCACATTCAGGTTTCCTAGATTCCAAATACTGAATGTTGTTTAACGTTAACAGCTATCTCGTTCGGCTCAGCACTTCTCTCTTAGCAAAGAAGGGTGGTTATTTATAATGCAGGCAGTTTCCGTTAAGCTTCGTAACGCCAAACTGACTCATCAAAACAAATCACAGTCAAACGTTAGCAATTGGGTAACATTTCAAATTTCAACAGAACCCGCGTCTCCAGGAAGTAATCGTTTCTAGTTAGGCGGGAGCCAACTAGAAACAAAGCAAACCGTAGTGCAAAGGAGTGTTTTTCACCAGGCTACTAGGTTTTCTAGACACTAGACTACATGTACAACACCCTTCATCACATGCAGGCAACTGCTATATCAAGCCTGAGCAATGGAGCAGAATATATTTGCTGTTATTGTCATGGCATGAACATTGCAATATGTTTGTCTTGTCAGCTCTGTGAAATGTTTTGTTATTGGACCAAAACATTTTGGTCCAATGGGACTGGCCTGGGTCTGATTTCATCATCGGACCCAGGCCAGTCAATGTCACCCCAAGAAATGCTGACGATAATGAAGTACAACAAAAACTCCACAGACGTTCTGTACATCCACAAAACCGCCTGTGAAGTCTTGTGCTACCTCATGCGTGGGAAACGCATCGTAGAAATGCTCTTTCAGATCCTCACAAGAACATCCACATTCTATCACGATGCCGTCTTGATCAGCCTTTACGGTGCATTAGAGAGACAGAACAACTCTTAAAGGATTAAGCTGCAAAGATGTGTGCAAAGCTTGCAGCATGAAATATTTCTAAGAAAATGATTTAAAAATGTGATCCACACTTTTAACAAAAGCTTCATGTCTTTGCTCAGGCTCTTGTGAGGGCAGGAGTGCAGAGCAACGAAGAAAAAGATGCGACCAAGATGGAAATTTCAGGTGAGCTGGAAAACACAAATCTTATTACCACTTGTACAAGTCAGAGAGTCTGATGTGTGGTGCTGTTTTTCGTTGGACTGTCCTTTGAGCAAAAATAACATGGAAATAATAATGTTTATACTGACAATGTCAATAGGAAGGGCTAGTTTTTGCACCTTTCCTGTCTGGATTTTTTGTAATGTGCGCGTGGAATTTCCTCTGCGAAAAGACACTTCAAAGAGAAATGACATTCAGCTGCGTGTAAGTTTTCAGGAAGACGTTAGTAACATGTGGTTGAACCACGCTGAATGTGGGAGAGTTTTTCAGATGTTAAGCAAGCGTTGGCTGTCGGAACATGTTTGCTATCTTGTCTGGTACATTGCTAAACACAACTTCCTGGCAGAGCGCCACCTCTCTCAGGGAAATTCATTATAAATGTAAATTTCAAACATATTTCATTTAAATGTATCAGGTTGGGAAATCGCAAAGATGCATAGTCCTGATTTCTTTTGTATTTTGATCTACTGAAAATAAAAGCTGTGCAATTTTTAGTAGAATTACCTTAGTTGGTGTACCCTAAATGCTTGGATTAAATAAGCCCTTTACATTTACATAGGCCAAAATCTTGGCATAAAATATAAGCTTACACATTTTAAGTAAATCAAACGGTATATCTATGTTGCACTTTTCTAGTGATGCCCTTTCACCCGAAGTGCTTTTACACTCAAGCCACAATTACCAAGCCGCACTCAAACTTCTCCTTCCTGTTTCAAAGATTGTTAGTCACATGGTGGCTAATTTTCACATCATCGCTCTTCCCATTTGCATATTTTTACAAATATGTAAATATTTTCAGGGATTTTCTAGAATTTTCTTTACTAACTTACAAAACATAAACAAAGTAGTCTGGTCATTTCTTCCATTTGCAATTTTATACCTTTCTAGTTTTGGTGGTTTCATGCATAACTTTTTGGAGTGAAAAATACCCCAAAATATTTTTGCAGTGTATAATTTGCCACACACATGCCATACCTCAGAATTGACCCAGTTATATCCATCAAGGAATCATTTTGTAGCTACTTTGACAGCCGACAAGTTAAGCGAGGTTTCTTTGTGGGGAAAAGTGATTATCACTCTGATAGACAGCATCGACTAGCAGATCTCTCTCAGCTAGGTTGATTTGACTCAGAGTCATCATTTTTTATTTCAACTGGCTCAAACATAGAATAAATTGGAGGTTTGAACATTTTTACACTTATCTCTGTCTTATGAAAATGCCTGATTAAGGAGACAGATTTACTAACGAAGAAAGGATGAAGTTCACAGTTTTCTTTACAGGTAAAAGACATAATAAGAAAGGGACAAAAGTCTCAACATGTAGGTGGTGCAAATCGTCAAAGAAGCGAATTGAGCCCATAAAACGATCAAACCAGCACATTTGATAAGTGATTTCAAACTTGTTTCTTTGATCTTGTGTCCTAGTATAAAGTCTCTAAACCTAAAATCTGAATTTCAGCCTGCAACCAGAGCCAGGTTGGTGTTGCAGCATCTCGTGATGAGGAGGACCGTGAGTACCAGGAGGCCCATCCTCCAGAGCAGAGCAAACCCACCACCACAGTGGGGGATGTCCTGTCGGGGACTCAGCTGGTTTTGCGGCGAGGGCTGGCGGTGCTGGTCATGTTCGTCATCCTGGCTGCGGGAATTTTGACCTCACACTTCCTCACCGAAATGCTGAAGTGATCCCTCCTAACGGTGTCAAGTTGGCAGTCACATTCATGACTGTTGGGGTCTGACGTGACAAAGTTTAGCTGAATCTTATTTTGGCTAAAATGGCCTCACTTTCTCTTGCGAGCGTCTCAGTCGCATGCTGAACAAATGGTAAGTGGGGTCCAACCAAACCAAACTCATTTTAGAAACATCAGACGAGTGTCTGCTGTTTTACGAGCCTTAAAATGTTTCAGTAAAAGCTGGTCTTTAACATTAGTGAGTGATAAGTCTCCAACATGTACTTGATTTTGTTGTGTATTTTTTAATTTTAGAAATTTGTTCTAAAATTGTATTTTAAAAAGTGGTATGGAATATGAGAGCTTAATGCTGCTGAAGTCTATGAGGTTGATGCCATGGGTTGTAGCTTACTTATTCTGGAACGTGTTAAAGATCTGGTGGACTATCAGCATTGCTGTCACTCCAAAGTCACTTAAAAGCAAAAAAAAAAAAAAATGGCCATGCTTTACATATTGCACAAGTAGCAAAACAACTATGCATTTAAAGAATGTGAAATAATTTAGCACACTTAAAAGTCAAATAGGGTAGTACATCCTCACTGCCCAGTTGAAGCCAGGTTTATGAGTAGCAGCTTTGATAAGTTCTAATTATCACACACCACACAGGCTGTCAGGCATCTATTGAGCCAGCAGTGTTGAAGATTCAAGGCATAAAATACAGCCAGAGATGGGAATAAAGTGTGTAACATAAGCATGACTCGATATGCTGTAAACCTGACATAAAAAGTGCCTTAGCTGACAAACAGTATAGTTTTTAAATGTAAACTGTGATAATTAGCTTGATGCAAATACTTCATTTGCAAAAAGTTTGAGACGTTGCACAAAAAATAATGAAATGTCTTGAAGGAATTCCATCTCTTCAGGTGACTTCTATGATTTTTTTTTTAGTCAAACTTAGTTCTGGGTTCTGATTTAGCCATTCAAAAATGTACATTTTCTTCTGGTAAATTAGTTGTAGATACTGTATGAATCTTCAGCTGTCTAGTAAACACCTGAGTCTTCTTGACCAAATCAATATGGTATTTGGAAGTGATCCTAATTTTATCCATTTTGACAATATTCTTCATCCGATCTAATTGAAAATAATCCCAGAGCCTGATGCTGCCACCCCCATGCTTCACTGTGGGTCTCGTGTTCATTTCGTATGATGCATATTGTGATTTGTGTCATGATACGTTTTAGAGTTAGGGCCCAAAATGTTAACTTATCAGTCAAGCCTGTGTGTTTTCTTTGAAGGAAAAGGTTTTATTCTTACTTCTTAGTCTAGACATATTAATAATACATATTGTTTTCACATGTAAAACAAAGGAAATAGTTACCAGAAACCTCAAGTTACATTAGTGTTCCTCTGTCTATGTTTGTTTTATGTATATTTATCTTGGATAACAACTGAGCTAATTATGATGTCTTCACTGTGCAATTGCTATGTTATTAATATAATGTGTAATTATTTTGTATCCTCCTCCTGACTGATATCTTTCTAGAGTAGGTAATCTTGTATAACCTTCCTAGAAATTATGGCTTCAACTGAAGCAAAAAACTTTATATTGAATTATTTAAATTCACTATGACTGATATTAGGTGTGCACCCAAGAAAACTGAATGCTGAAATTCAAGTGAAGATTTCTCAGCCATGTGGAGACTTGTTCATCAGTTATTGCAAACATTTTATATTATTTTTACCACAATACTTGTTTCTCTTTTTTTAGCTGAACTGTACATTAAAAGTGGAAAAAGTTTGAAGTGATTTTTTTTTATTGTCTTGCTTCTAAATATGGCTTTTTAATAACTGTTCATACTTTTCCATAGTACGAGTTGAAGAGACTCCGCATCAACTAAAACGTCTAAACACAGTGGCGTCTGTTTCTTGGCTCCTTTAGTAACCAGAGGAACTTGTTTGGTCCCCAAAGTTCTGCTTTTAAGTACAAATATCTATTAGTGCATAAAAGTCAGATGGATCAGTCATTAACCAAATGCAAGACATTAAACCCTAACTGTGGACAACTGCGGCCAGTAAAGTGTCGTGTGGTACACTGAGTTACTGTATACCAAGAGGTAAATATATTCATATATGTGCATATAAGTGTTCAATGCGTTTTTTTGAAATGCAACCCTTTATTCTAAAGTTTTTGACAGATGTCTTTTTTTTTTACATCACGTAAGCAGCGTTTGCCCATATTAAGAGTAAAATATTTTAACCATTTTTATGAAAAATCTATAACTGCAATTATGTTTGTCTGACCTAAAGGAGAATAGAAAATGTGTTTAGTAGAAACACATTTTCTACAAAGATCCTACATTTGACATTCTTTCCTACAAACAATTCTTCCAGTGGCCACACCTTGAAAAACAGAGACAAATGATAGTAAAATGTCTCCACATGCCTTAAAAGAAATACAATCCTGTTCTCCCCTGATGAGTTTTAAGAAGCTTATCGTGGATTATATATCCAGGATACGGTGAAAGTCCACATTTTTCACCGTAAGACAATATGACATTGATCATCGATTTTAAAACAGGATATTTTTCATTTTTGCCATTATAAGGCAGCTGCTCAACTACGTCTACCACTCCAGCTTCAGTTCATCTTGGTCATTACTTCCTTCTTTGATTCCTGTCAGTTTCTGAGGCTTGAATTTTTCAGTTAAAATTCTCACAGTTAAAATGTATTTTCACTTCTAAGAATTCTTCAGCTTGAAAGCCTCGTGCCTTGACTGATCTTTGCCTTCAGAACCTCTGACAGCAACAGATTAAATTTTCATTTTAAAGGCTTCTTTAAACCACTTCAGTGTGGATAATGACTGGAGTGGTTCAGAAAATTCACTCCAGAATTTTCACCTTTCTGTTTTTAGTTGTAGATTAGATTTCTCTTTGTCTTGCAATGAAATGCTTAAATTTTACAGTAATTACTTTAACATACAATTTGTGATTTAAAAAAAAAATAAAAAAACAACACACATTTTCTTTTGACTCATGAAACAGTGTGAATACCATTCTATACTTACTTATTTGTACATATATGTACTTTATTGTTGTCATCATAGACATATAATTGCCTTTTGAACCTGCTGCTGCTGCTGACGGTCTGGAAGGAAAAGTATTGATTTGTGGTTTGCATTGTTTGTTCGTTTGGTTGTTGTTAATATTGCTCTAGGTAGTCGGGTATTTACCAAAGCTTCTCCTAAAGCAACCATAAACCAAACCTGGTTGTAAAGGGTGTTTAGGAAAGACCAAACAAAATCAGACCCACTTCTGCTCAGCTAAAATTTGAAGTGCAAAGCCTTACTTGCTGTATCAGTTTGTGTCCAGCAGAGAGCACTGCGGCTTTGCAAATGGAGACGGTCCAGAAGCTGCTGTGACTTGATCATTGGCAAATTTATTCATTTTTCACATGTTAGGACATCATCCTACTAAGAAAAAACATTCTTATCATTGCCTACTAAATCAAAATGGTAAAGTAGTTTGTTGTCTGTTTTTGTGATTTAAACCAACAAAATGTTAAGTGCATCATTGTGGAAAAACAAGAATGCATGGCAAATCAAGCGAGGCACGCATTAGTTTTTAGTCCCTTTCGCTGTACTAAAAAAAACAAAAAACAAATCCACTGCCTTTCGAGTCACTCTGTCTGTAAATATTATCAACTTGTGTGATTTAATCTCAGCATAAATCCAGTGGGGTGTTCTTTGAGGATCTCAGAGGTTTGTGAGGAAAGTGAGTTAGATAGTAGAATAGTCTAAGACAAGAAGAAAAATCCAAAACCCAGCGTTACCCGGCGTTAAATCTAAATCTGATCAAATTTGCAATAATGTTGCCTTACTATATAAATATATCATTAAAAAGCACAGTTCTGATTTGGGGTTTATAGCAAAAAGTACACCCTGGACAACTCACCAGTTCATCACCTGATAACACAGAGACACACAGGAGGATTAAACATGCACAGAAACCTACATTTAAAGTCACCAATTAACTCAGCAGTCATTTACTTGATCTATTTTTTTTTTATTTTTTTTATACTGCCTTTTATAATGCCACCAAACATCTGACGACAAAAGCTTAATGCATGGTTCTTATCAGCTAACATTTATCACAGTCCAGACAGGCAAGACTGGACCGCTGTAGTTCACACTATCAAACTGCAATGTGTCGCCAAGAGCTCCAGCTGTTTTACTACAGAAACAGGAGGAAACAAGTTTGTTTTTGCACCTGCTTGGCTAAAAGTTAGTCATTTGCTCATTTACTATTAAGAGCTACAAAATGTGATTCACCTCTTTGGAGGTGTGAATCACCTCACCTCCATTGCTTTGTTATAAGCTATATAACATCAAATGTTATATAGCTTCACAAACAATGGGATGTCTCTTAAGAGTGTCAGGGAGCAGGTTGAAAGGAGGCAGTAAAAGCAAACACAATTGCGCAAAAATAGCTTTAGAAGTTTTATAAGACCTCGAGGTATCTTGGAACAATTCACAAGGAAGTCAGACTCTTGGGAGGTTAAATGAGAAAATGAGGTGTGGTCCAGGGCTTTTTGTGCATTATTGCTGACCCTCTCGGGGGGCATGAGGGTACAAAGTTTTCCACTGCCTTCACTTCTCTCAAACTGACTTATTTTTCCCATATATGTTGCGCCCTCACATTGTCGCGATGAACAATTTGAACTGCTTGGGTAAAAGCCTGGAGGTCGCAATTAGTTGTGTTCACTGCCACAGAAATGTTTTTGGAAGCGTCCAACAATATCTTTCAAACGCGTTTCAGCAGAGCCCTTTATTTATGACAGCTGACGAGAGACGAAAATTTTCCACACCAACGCAAACGCAGTTCCTCAACGCGTCCGTCAAATAAGGCGACCAATGGGCGTGTTTTCTGAATACGGTTCCAGATGTTGATTTAAAAGCCCATTTAGCAACGGGGCAATTCAGCAACACGAGGGACTTGTGCAGAGTTGCATCTCCGGGTCTCATGGCATCTTGAAGTAAGTTTGCAATTCTCCTCATGTTGTTGACGCTTTTTGCTCTTGTTCCTGCGCCACTTCGACTTTCAGCCCGCCAAGAGTTTCATTTTGTCATCTCCAAAGAGTTGACAAAGCTGCAAACATCGACGCGCGGACATCACTTTGAACGCACCATCATCCAGCTCGCTTCCTCACGAGTGAACCTACAGCAGCAGCAGCAGCGCTTTCTCTGTCAGCGCGCGCTCCCGACGTCTCAGTCTCCCTCTAACCAGGTGACACTTCTGGTCACAACATCGACATCGGAAGCGCGCGCTCACCCGTAACCTGCCCGCCCGGTTGTTCTGGCTTTTATCAGAGTCCGGCTCTGATAAAAGACAGACTCTTCTCTTGCTTTGACTTTAATTCCTGTACGTACAGTGAGTTAGAAAGTCAGCAGAAGGTGCTGGGACGCTTCGTGTGTAACTGCTGTTCCGCAGCATCGTTGAACGGCAGAGTGGAGGAAGGAGTCAGCGGACAGTGAGCGCTCAGTTGTCGGTTCGCGATGCAACTGATGGGGAATTTTCCATAAGAGCAGCGGCTGCGCAGTTACCCTTCTGCGCAACTCAAAGTCTGTGAACTTGTACAGGTTTCACAGTTTTTCTTGCGGAGAGGAATGGTGCAATCTTCCCTGACTGTCCATCATGTCTCTTCCTTCTGAGCTGCAGGTGTGTGAATTCACAGAAAACACGGCAGAATGAAGAGAACATCCACAGGACACGCAGGTGAATGCTAGTGAAGCGGAATGTCCGAAGAAACGCCATTTGTTTCGGAAATTAAATTAAAAGAGTGACACATGTTATATTGATGTGTGATACTGTATTGACAAGCCCCAATAAACCGTTTTCTAGAAAAGTGCAGTCATATTTCGTATCAGTTAAAAAGCATTTTAAATTCAGAAACGTCAGTATGCTGACAAGTAGGTTCACGAACTATACAGTGTGCACTGAAATTGTGGGTGTGCACGCCTTCTGCATGAATTGCTGCAGCGATGATAAGCAATGTTGGGCTCTGCTGAGAAGTTAAGATAGCCACATTCAGTTGATCTGCATAGCAGGTTGTGGTGACTCAATTTCTTAACATTAGGTTGTCTCAATCCTAATAGGGTTTGTTGTGCAATCAAGCACCGTGATGTGATCAGAAAGACTGGTATTGGTGCTTTTGACAGTGAGCAGTGTGAGAGGTCCTGCTAGAAAAATTAAATCAGCATCGGTATAAACCTGGTCAGCAGATGGGGAAATGAAGTGATCTAAAACTTACTGGTTCTGACCCTACGACCTCACTCTAAAACCCGAGCCCAGGACTTGAATCCCAAAGCCTGGTCTGTTCTTCTCCTATTCCAGTGGACGGAGGACGGACTTTTAAAGTCTTTGAAGTGAAACCTGACGAACTTTTAAGGAAAGCTGTATGTGCATCCGGCTTTTCCAAACTTCATCCATTGTGGGGGAGCGAAGACCTGGGAAGATCTAAATCGACTCCTAACTCTTTCCACAGAGCCAGCCAGCTGTTCCTAACAAGGCTATACAAAGTGCTTTACAGGATTTAAAAGGAAATAAAAACAAAATAATAAACCAATAGAAAGAGCAAAAGAAGAAAAAGCTAATAATGTTGATCCAAAATAAATAAACTAGATATTCAGGGTTGGTAGATTAGTATAAATAAGTTTCCTCTGGTCTAATTCCTTTTCTGGGTTGGAAGAATAGGAGTCTAAAACGTAGATGCTAAGGCAGTTTTTCTGGCTTCCAGGTTCCAATCCCTGTCCAGTCAACATCAATTTATAAAAATAAATACAAACCAACAACATTTTCTAACTTGCTGTGTGAAATGCTGAATCTTTCTCTCTCTCTCTCTCTTTTTTTTTTCTTTATATTTACTTACCAAAAACAATCAGTTGTGTGTGGTTTTCTGAAATTCTCTGAAAAGTGCTTTCTGGAATTACACGGATGAACTTTGCCTTTCACTTTTCAATGTTTAAAGCATGACAGCAAATATTCCAACACGCAGATTTTAACTTCCTATCTGTGTTTTTGACCTTTGTCCTAGCAAATCTTGCACTGTGTACATTATTGTATTTTGTTACCCAGCCGTCCCATCCACCTGTCAGTGTGATCCGTGACAGCAGACCACCATGGCTCTTAACATCCCCGGTGTGGTTGCGGTGGTGCTGTTCTACGTCCTGATCCTGGGCACGGGAGTTTGGGCCGCCCGAAAGTCCAGGAGAGCCGAGAGGAAGAGCAGTGGGGACAGGACTGAGGTGGTGCTGCTTGGAGACAGGAATATCAGCCTGGTGGTTGGAATATTCACCATGACAGGTGGGGGATTCTGCGAAACACAGATTACAAAAATGCTCGCGCACAGAGAAAGTGAGACGTACATGAACAGCAGTTGCAAAGACAAAACAGAATATACTGAAGGAAAAATCCAAAGTATTAGTATTTTTCCATCATTTAGAAAAAAAATTAAAAAATCTACACAGTGGATCCCATCATATTAGTGGTTAAATATTTGCAGATTTGTCTTTAAAATATAACTCCAGTGCATGCACCCACAATGTGTAAACGAGCCTTTAAAGGATAATCTTGCTGCAGAAATATCCATGTTTGTTCTTTTACTTTTGCACAGACGCCTCTGCTTTGTTTGTGCTTGTTGTGTTTGTGCAGCCACGTGGGTCGGAGGAGGTTTTATCCTGGGTGTTGCTGAAGCTGTGTACACTCCCAAAATGGGCTTGATTTGGGCTCTGATGCCGATACAATACTCAGTTTCCTTCATTATAGGTAAGACCGCAGAGGCAAGAGGAGACGATGATCTTAATGTCAAACATACATGTCTATGCAGTTTGGGCAAATCCAAAACTTTCCATTAAACATTTCATTTAGCCATTGCTGAATGAATACAATGGACAATGATATTTCAACCCCTGCATTAGGTGGCCTTTTCTTTGCTAAGCCAATGAGGGAAAAGAAATATGTCACCATGATGGACCCTTTCCAGGAAAAGTACGGCAGAGTGCTGAGTGGGGCTCTCGTGCTGCCGTGTGTGTTGGTGGATGTGCTCTGGGTGTCCTGCACTCTGTTAGGACTGGGTGAGTAAACAGCTCCTTAAACCGTATTGTCACCCTCTGAACTATTGTCTCACTCTCCCATGTTGGAACTACATGTTGACTCTGAAGCTGAAAATGTTTTGGGGCGTGTCACAACCACCTTCCACATCTGGAAACTCCGGATGCTTGCTACATCGGAGATAGTATCGCTATCAGCTGATGTTCATTTTTAAGAATATTAATATCGGTCTGGTAACGCATGATGCTTATTTCCATCCTGTTGGAGTTTGTGTATGTGTTTCGGGAGGGGAGGGAATCAGCCCTTTCTGTTTTGTTTGGTCATGTAATAGTGTTGCAGGACAGGCATGAGGAATGTTATAGAAGCATTCAACACCTTCTTAAAATAGAAAACAAAAGTCAGTGTGTACCAAAAATAATTTTGGAAATAAAAGTCAGCACCTCTGATTATTATTAAACCTCTGAGAACCTCATTATTATTAAGTCACCACTTTTTTGGCCATATTTTGGCCAAAAAAGCTATTGTTTTAGGAAGGTGACACAATGCTAGTGGTGTGGTCATTTTTCAGTGTGTTGAAAGGGTATAGACTTTGTTCATGTAATATAATATAAATATTGGTTATTAAACTGAATAGCAATATCGATATTGGACAGTGACATGGATCCAAATTCTTATATTGGTGTACCCACTAGAAACTGAAACATTTATTAATGGAAACAAGTTTTCAAATCTCGAAACTCCAAGTGGTATGAATACTTCTCTGTTAGTTTGGCAAGGAAAAAAAAACAATAAAACTGTTTTGACTGGAGGCAAGTGGAGGGATTTGTTCCTCTAACTCATGTGTTTCCAAAACAGGAGCGACTATGAGCGTGATACTGGACTTACACTTTGCC
>VMRN01000013.1:2984447-3044380 GCA_010277015.1 Poeciliopsis turrubarensis
AAAAAATCTGTTGGGAGGTCTTTATTCAGTAGCCTACACTGACGTCATCCAGCTCGCCCTCGCATTCCTCAGTCTGGTAAGTAGGAGGGTCGTTTGCTGCAAACACCAACACTTACAGTACAGCATCTGACAATACACTTCTGCTTCCACATTTAATGAGTTTTAAATAATTTCAGAGCTATTTTGATCCTAATTAGTCATCCAGTGCTGCTTTAGTATCAGCAACAACTCCTTTTCTGTTCTCCACTGCAAGAGTTGGTCCTCACAATTTGTCTGAGTGCTAAAAGTTTGGAGAATTTCACAAACATGTCCAGGTCATGAAGTCTTGTGGCGTCTTGTACGGCTCTGTGGTTTTGCCTGTTGCTCCCAACTGATGCCTGGAGTCTGATGAGCTCATTGTGTGTGTTGGTCTGTGTACAGTGGCTGTGTGTGCCCTTTCTTCTACTGAACAAAACATCTGTTGGCATTGCTGAGACGGCTTTCAACCACACATTTCAGGAGCCGTGGGTTGGAAGTCTGGATAAAGATAGAGTCTGGAAGTGGATCGATGACTGGTTAATGCTGGTAAGATGGTCAGTGTGTTTTGCCTCTTTAACGTTGGGCCTAATAAAACTCACACGCCTTTTATTTAATCAATTGACACAGTTTCAGAACGTGTGTTAAACAAAACAATGAGGCGGGGTTACAGAACACAGAAAAACATTGTTGTTTTTTTTACATTTATTATTAATTGTTCATTAATCACATTGCTTTTTGGATTTTAAACTGATCAATTAACAGCGTGTTGACAGTAGAGTTTAGTCAAAATAAAAGAGGAATAAAGAGCATGTATTTTGATTCAAAGAATGAGGAGGAGCTTCATTTTCTTATTGAAATTTAATTCCATTGTTATTTGAGCACATCACACTTCCCACAGTGATAATTAATGTGACTGCAGAATGCCTGTATGTTAACTATTAAAATGATAGGACAGGAGTAACAAAATACAATAGTGCTGTTTGTTTTGATTAGATTTATATCAAAAGACACACAGAGGAAGTGATAATGTTGATCCAGTCTTCTCTCAGTAAGTTGGGAGACGTAGTTTGCTGCACGAGGCCTGTTTAAACAAAGCAGGCCATAAAAGCAGATGTGGGCAGACAGAACTGGACTCAGATGGAGGTTTTAGGTTACACTGATAATCTGCCAGTTATAGAGGGCTGGAGTTTATTTTGAACCACTGAATTTGGGGTGGGTTTAGTCTGTAGCTCTATTGTCCAATGGCTTTTCAGCATGACTCCTTTCTTTTAAAAAAAAAACAAAAAACCTTTGGTGACTTATTGGGTTCTTTACAATAAAGCACTGCTCTGAGCTGATCCAGGATTTTTTGCATGTGAATTCTCCTCTTCAGTTTTTGCTTCTTTCTTACTTGCTTCTTGTGTGTAGAATTTACTTTCTTTGCCGCCTGTTTGCAGGGACTCGGCAGTCTTTCATTCCAAAGCTTCCACCAGAGGACGCTGTCGGCATCTTCATCCAGCACAGCCCAGTTGACCTGCTTTGCAGCAGCATTCCTGATTGCCATTCTGGGAATCCCTCCTGCTCTGGTGGGGGCTGTGGCTGCCTCCACAGGTCAGAACTACGCTAAAGACAAAGTATACATTAACTAGTAAATGCTGGTCAGGCTTTCACAACGAATGGTACCTCAGAGTCATATCTCCTTTCTCTGGCAGCCATTTGCATAACTTTTAAACCGCGCATTGAATAAACGCCGCACTTTAGCAAGATGCAACCGTGAGCTACTCAGTAACAGTCTTTCTGATAGGGAAACTTATAACGGAGTAAAAGTCGTATGTTGTAGGCTTGAAATAACCCCAGACTTTGCCATGTTTTGACAAATACGACTTAAAATAAATCAATGTTTGTGATTAGTCTCCTTATGAGTGTAGCACGTGCCACCCCAGATAGAGAGGAGAGCAGGTAATATTCAAATAAGTAGCAGGAAGATAAGACATGATGTGCTTGTGTCAGTTTCTTTGGTGGGTCCATTGTTCCAGCCATGAAGCGTCGTACATTGCCTTCAAAAAATATTGCTTGGCTTTTCGTAGTTTCACACTTTGTCATGTCATAACCACAAATTTTATTATTCAATTAGGCGTCTTTTGTGAAAGATCAAGACGACGTAACATTTTAATGTGAAACTGAAGGAAAACAGTAGATGGTTTTTTCATTTTTTACAACCAAAATTCTGAAAAGTGTGGTGTATGTCCTCTCAAGTCAATACTTCATGTACTTTGCAGAACCAGGTAATTTGAGTTACTTTCATTTGCCAATGAAAGTAACTTTGAATCTAAATCAGCCACAGGTTTGAAGGATTTTGGGCTTCACTTTTGCACAGTTTTTCTTTTAACCAAACCTAACCAGCTTCTCTTATGAAAAGCATCTCGGCAGCATGATGTCACTACCACCACGTTTCGCCATGGGGATGGTGTTAAAGTTCTGTGGTACATCTGATCTCCTGTGACCAGAACGACTTCTTTGACAACTTCACCACGAACCTGTCTATCTGCTGTCCTTTGTCTTCTTGAAGCTGTTTGTTCACCAACATTTTCCAACAAACCACAGAACAGCTGCAGATATGCAGGTTAAAATACTTTACTTCCAAACTTGGTGGCTTCTGAAAGCATCAGGTTGATCATATATGCGGATCATGTTAAAAGAAGTTGAAGATTTGTTGAGGACTCAACTTATCCTCTACAAAAATAGAAAATCCACTGTTTCTTCTTTTACCACTTTATAATGTTTGCACCACGTTTTGTTTGTCTGTCACTTAAAATCCTGGATTTGTGGCTCTAATAACTCAACGAGAATGTTAGAGCTGCTGACAGAACTCTTTTTTTTTAACATTTGTAGCTCAGAATCTCTTCATATCAATCAAATTCTGAAATTTCAGGGTTTACGAGAACATCACGATGAACTGTAGTCTATAGAGTACTTCAAGATTCACAACTTGGACCTGGGCAGTAACATTTCTGCATGAGTAAAATAAATCCAAATCAGAATCCGTCATTGTCATCGTACAAAAAAAGCAAAACAAAATGTTAAAAAAAAAAAAAAAAAGCACACATTATAAAATAAAGCACAACGTTTATGCTGTGAATTTCTCTCGTCCAGACTGGAACTTGACTCGGTACGGCTCTCCGCCTCCCTACCTGCGCGGGGAGCACAGCTTCGTCCTGCCTCTCACGCTGCAGTACCTCACTCCGTCCTACATATCCATCATTGGAATCGGAGCCGTGGCCGCTGCCGTCATGTCTTCCACAGACTCGGGTCTGTTATCTGCGACCTCCGTTTTCTCCGCAAACATCTACAAAAACGTCTTCCGCACACAGGTAGGAAGGTTGACGGTTCAACCCCGGCAGCCTTAAAACCAAACCAAACAAATTAACAATCCCAAACAGACAGGATGGGTGTTTACATAAATGACCAAGCATCGTCTCTTTTTTGGCTTTTTGTTCGCAGGCCTCAGACAATGAAATGCAGTGGGTGATTCGGGCATCGGTGGTAGTTGTGGGTCTTGTTGGAACATCGATAACGTTCTACACCAACAGCACCCTGGTCCTCTGGATTCTTGGAGCAGACGTTTCCTATACCCTCTTGTTCCCCCATTTGGTTTCTGTCCTTTTCTTCGGAGTGACCAATGGTTATGGCGCCACCGTGGGTTACATTGTGGGGGTGACTCTGAGGATTTTGTTGGGAGAAAACACTTTGGGCATTCCTGTTGTTCTTCACCTTCCAGGTTGCACCCTTGAAGATGGTATCTATGTCCAGAAGTCTCCTGTTAGGACAGTGTCCATGCTGTGCACCTTGGTAACCGTATTGATTGTTTCTTGGTTGGCTGCGGTCATGTTTAACCACAGCTTGCTGCCTGAAAAATGGGACGTTTTCAAAGTCAGACGTGTTGTCACTGAACCACCAGAGGATGGTGTTGCGCAAAATCTGAAAGAGGAAGCAGGAAATGATGATGAAAGTGATGAGAACAGCCGCGGAGTGGCTTTGCAGCCATTGTCGCAAAATGAAATGTAAATGTTGCTCGTTCTGTATGTGAAGTTATTGTTCATCGTTTTCACCTATTGTGAACTGAAACTGACAAAGATTTCTATCTGCTTTTCCAGTTTATTTTGCGATGGCATTCATTTAAAATGTTTGTTCTCTAAACATTTCAGAGAGCAAAATGTTTAGAGAACGCTTTGCTCTCTAAACCTGGAACAGTTTGTGTTTGCAATACGGTGTTCCTCAGATGTCTTCTGTTTCTGCCGTTCGTAAACGTTTTTGGATAATTATGTGTTTTTTTTTCATATCAGACAAAGATATTCTGAGTGAATGCGAAAAGAAAAGAGTTGTCAGATTATTTCATTTGTGAGTGAGAAAAGCTATTGAAACCAAACTCTAAACCTAATAGCTATTTGTGCCGCCCTTGATCGCGATAACTGGAGTCCATTACATCTCAGTGGAGGAATTTGGCCCACTGTTCTCTGTCCACCTCCGATGTTTAGCCACATCGGAGGTTTTTTTTGAGCATGCCACATCACGTTGCAGCGATTTATGTCCAGGCTTTAACTGCGCCACTCCAAAACAGTTACTCTGGGTAATTTGACTCACTCAGATGCGGATTTGATGGATTCAATGTTTGCGTTGCTGGCCTTCTGTATAACCAAGTGCGCTTGAGCTTCATGTCACAAACTGAAAGTCTTCAGAATTTTCTGCTTGAGAAACGAATTCATTGTTCCGACAATTGAAGCAAGTTATCCAGATCCTGAATAACCAAGGCTGCTTCCCACCATCACACTACCACCACCGTGTTTGACTGTTATGATGTTCACTTTACAAAATGCTTAGTTTTACACCAGATGTAACGTAGCTAACGATATTTTTCTGGTCGCAAGGATCAAGCGAAATGTGAGACAAGCCTTTGTGTTTTTCTTTTAGATAATATTTTAACCATGTTGAATCAGCGGATGCAACAATGTTCGATGCGCTGAATGAAAACTTTTTTTTTTCTGTGGTTTTTACTCAGGATGATTTAGCTTGATGTGTCATTTTGTTTGCTATATGTAAACATTTATGTTTGGCAAAAAAAAAAAAAAAACAGAAGAAATCCATAAGATTTCTTCAAACAGCTGCGTAGAAACCTGAGCTTGAAACAAAACGCCATAAAGACGTTTTTTTTCAGTTGTACAGTATTTACTGTAGGTTTGCTTAAACAATCTCAGCCCGAATTGGCGAGTCAGCATTATTCAGGTACATAAGCATTGCAATTATTCGTTCATGTGATATCTTGTTGGTGATTCCTTTTCTCTCTTAGATCCTGCGATTTGTGTGATATTATAAAAAGTCATGTTTAGTCATACATGAGAACATTTTCAGTGCTTTTAGAAACAACATTTCATTTTGCCCCTGTGGGGTAGAAAGAGGAAAAACAGCTACCAAACTGTGAAATTCAGAGTATGAGACAAAATATCTGCACTGTAAAGTACCTGCGTCATTAATATGATGTGAGCCAAATACCTGGATGAAAAAAAAAACAAAACTGTTTAATCAATGTTTTAATATCTGTATGATTCTTCATGTGTTTTTTTTTTTTTTTTTTTTTTTGTTGTTGTTTTTTTTGGACTTTTGCACTTTCTTGTATTTCTTAAATAAAAATCTTCTGCTTAAGAAGGAAGGTCCGTATTTATACAGGTTAGGGTTAGTGGCAATAACCTACAATTTTCAAAATCATTTTTGTTGCTGTATCTGGCGTGAAAGCTCTCAAGGAGTTATATTTTAATTGTGTCCCCAACAGATCATACCAAAATGCCAGTGTGCTAAATTTGCCCCACAGTGCAAAACACAAACCCTGAGAGGCGGAGCAGCACCAGAAGACGGCCGTGTCAGTGTATTAAATGTTTAGGCATTCGTCTTTATAATTTCACCAATATCTTAAGAACTTGAATATTTCATACAAGCTCCAAAGATCGGATGAATTTATGAGCATGTCACCAATGGCACTGGCTGTTGTTGGGGGTCTAAAAAGGCTGCAAAGTTGAATTATATCTCATAACTGTTGTTAAGCTAGATGAAAGGAGGAAATCGTCAATTTCAGAATCAGTATTTCTACTGATTTCTCTCGGCGGCATCAAGAGAACCTCAGAGGATTTGGACATAGAAATAGTTTTTGACCGTCCTTGATCGAGACATGTCATAATTAATCCCACTGAAGACAGCTGCTGTGCGCCTTAAATGAAGGTTGGAACAAGCCACAAATACAACTGTACGCCATACTGATGTTACATCAATGCAGAAGATGTCTCTCAAGGATCTTTGGCATCCAGGTCAAAGCTTTTCCAAGAAACATTCAGGAAAACATAACTGGAGTCAAGATGGTTGAAGGAGTTTCCTCCAGGGATTTGATGTAATTTGAATTAACCCCATTGGGAGTGAGACAGATCATTTTTCTGACAGACAAAAAGTAAATACGTTTCTCGATTAAAAAAAACCCCAAAACAAAGCCATTATAGCTCAAGCGATTCTCAGCATGAATAATGTTTGATTATTTTTTTATCAAGTGGCCATGCGTATGTGAATTTCTTACATCCCAATAGCATCAAGGTTAACGTTTTATGACAATACCTTTAGGTGTAAACCATAGTACTGTGACTTTGTTTAGGACAGCACCAGAAACACAGTTTTCTATGCTGATGTTGGAGCACTTACAGCCCGAATGCAGCCTGTCCGATTCAGCTGCAGCACAATAAGGAGTTCATTGTTCATTGAAGTTGGTAAGCAGACCTTTTTGTATCTTTGCACTTATTTTGAAACTCCTAAATGGGAAATGGTAGCTAGTTTGCAACATCTAGACTAATTTGTAGTTTGTCAACCAAATATTTCCTTTGAAGAGAAATAAAATGAACACAGACGTTGACTGAGAATATTTTGTTTTGTGATTTGATGATGCTCAAATATGCTAGAATAGAAGAATAGAAAACGCCATTGGATGGAGCATTTTGGTGTAACAGCTGCATCAGATATATATAAAGTCATGCTCTATACATTGACTTTGGTTATTTATTAGATTTTTTTAAATTATTTTAATTTTTGTTATTTTTTTTATATAATTGTAGTGCACTGCAGTTGATATTGGCAATAATTCAGAGGAAGAGAACTTCTGACATGGATGATTCCTTGGAGAATCCTGACCAAATATCCTCCGCTGCAACAGCAATGAGGAGGAACATGTTTAACAACATTTATAGAAAAGAAAACAAAGGTCCTGTTGAGAAACATCTCCTGACATTTTTATTAGTACACGCCACAACCTGCCGGTTTGTAATGAAAAGCAAAGAGTTTAGTTTTTCTGACCAACTGTTGCTTTCGGACTGCATGCAAACACAAATCATAAGTGCATAAGTGTATGCAACTTTTTGGTCTCACGAGAGAGTCGGTCATTTGTGGACAAAATTACTGTGATGCTACAGAAGAGCAGGACTGCATGTGTTGTCTGCCAGCGCAGTGAAGGAGACGTCACGGAAAAATACTGAGGGAGCCCTCTCCTGGCAAAGGAAGCCAGCCGGCAACGCCTTCTTCACTGCTAAAATGCGGCTGCAGACAAAACAATATCCTCCATGTATCGATGCCAAGTGAAAAACATAGTCATTAGTTTTGTTTCTTATTTTCTTTTTTCAAATCCATGCGCTCCAGAGGTCAGCGTCACGACCAACGTCTTGGACGGTTACACTAAGAAACATGGATCTCTGCCTGCTTCATTAACTACAAGCAGGGGTGCTAATCATCTGTCAAGTCAATTTTATGGTTTTAGAGTTGTGAATTCATTCACTCCAGCTTCCTCTAGTGCTGCAGAGACATCTGCAAGAAAATCAACTCGCCCAAACAAACAAACAAAACATTGTATGAGGGATCTGGTGAGAGAGGACTGTTCTCTTGCTTGCTGAACAGCAGGACTTTGTTGAGTTGTGAGGCCTGGAGTCTGTTTACGGCGCCTCGCAGAAGCATTTACTCCCATTTAACCTTTTGCACGTTTCTTCTCCTTATTGCACACATTTCAGTGACTGTCATCGGGATTTTATGTAAAAAAAAAAAAAAACAGCACAGAGTAACAGATAAACATGAGGAGGGTGATAGCATGACGATACCAAGATGTTAATATGCAAAAGACTTGAAACTGGGCCAGATGAACACCTTCCAGCGTTCCAGTGTTCAGCCCTGAACAATCAGAGCTACAATGCAATGGTTTAGATCAAAGTATTTTCATGTGGTAAATTGGCCCAGTCAAAGCCCAGATGTAAACCCAAAAGTGGCAAAAGTTAAAAATTGCTGTTCAGAGATGCTTTCCATTCAATCTGACCTGGAGCTCTTTTACAAAGACAAATGAACAAATATTCCAGTGTCCAGATGTGCAAATTCGTAAAGCCAGTATAAACTAATGGTAAAATACTGAATGATAAACATAATAGTAATTGTTTTTTTGTTGGTTTTTTTAAATTATAATGTCCTTTATACCAAATTGAGATCTCAAAGAACACATTCACATGCTGATGATGACAAACTACTGGATTGTGGTCACAGCTGCCCTCGGTCAGACTGGCAGAAGCGAGGCAGACATTTTGGACCATCTGCCCTTCTGACCTAATAATATTCGTAATATTTACTGAAGGGATTTGCATGTCTTCATTTCATTTAAGGGAAGACTAAAGCAAAGTATTCATGTGCAAAAGTCGCCAACTTCATCTTAGGCTTAGAGAAGGTCTTTTGAACATTCATTAAATACAACCTAAATCAATAAACATAAAAGTTGACAAAACAAAGCGTTGGATCACGCTGTTGCAGTCCCAAATTAGGGATCATGTTCCTGAACAATCGACTGGTCTGTAGAAATCTGTGCTGCATTTAGTTAGTCATGTGAGCGGCAAACATTGCTGAATGAAGCGGTTCTCATTCAAAGAGGTAATTAGTGTTGTCGTGATGCCTGCGCTAGCTCTGCTCTTTTACATTGAAAAAAAAAAAAAAATCTTGAAAAGAGCCTGCTAGAAGCTTCTTAAGTACAGAAGCTTCTGTAGTCGGGTTTTCTGCAGCAAACACTTCTGTCTTTCAACAAGTCAAACAAAAAAAAGATTTCCACAAACTGATTGGGCTTAGGACAGGAATATTGGCTATTGATCACATCTATTTCCCCCTCTACCCTCGTCCTTCTCCCCCCCAAAAAAAGACGTCTCCAAGCAGTGACAAACAGAAGTAATCACAGCTCACAGCTCTTACAGTTACAGTTTATGCAGTCACATTTATATCAACAAACATGTCCAAAATTACTGTCGGTGAGCTCATAATTTGTATACACTGCTTAAACATAAGAGAACAGGAAAATGGCTGTGGCACAATCTTAAAGGGACAAGATTTGTCCAGACCAGTCATCACTGCTGAGCTTGATTTACCACCCAGCAGTTCCATTCAGTAGGTTCTGCGCTGAAGCGGACCGGCACCGATCCTGCGTGGTGGAGTCATGGGTTGGTGGCTGTAATGAAGAGATCTTCATTACTGAAACTATTTTATTCAAGGCATTGTATAGCACTTTAAAAAAAAACACAAAAAAACCCAAAACACTTTTGTACTTTGCCACTATGCACTTTATTTAGCACTGTACTTTAAAAGTAGATCTGTAAATGAATAACATTTTGCAAACAAAGTTTTAATTGTATTTATTGAGTATTTTAGTGATCAGAGTGTGGCCTTTGTTCTGGGCTCTGCACAGCTGCTCCTCATTGGCCAGTTGAGGTGGTTGACTGTGAAGAGAGGATAAGTGTTACTCAGAGCAATGAGCTACTGATGGGTAAACTAAGCAAATGTGGTGCATAATTTATTAGGTGTGCTAATATAGAGTGACTCACCTGGTTCATCTGCACTGTAAAATCCAGCCGAAAAAGGTCTTATCTGCGACAGTGGCAAACAAACTGACTCCTTTAAAAGTCCGTGAAGCAATCTTTTTGAAGTGAAAGTGTATCTGGACATGTTGGTTTGATTATTATAGCTCAAGATTTACTATGAAATGTCCACAAAAGTGAGTTTTTTTGCTGGTTGTAAACCACAGAGCAGCACATTCAGTGTTGTCTTGATCAAGAGCTACGAGAACAAACATGTTTGGAGTCGGGTTTTCTGCAGTAAACACTTCTGTCTTTAAACAAGTAAAACAGGTTGATTCTATTTTGTGCTGCATGTCCTGCCAGATGGAGCGAAGCCATCATTCGTCCTGGTTTCTGAACACTTTGCCATACCTGGTTTACACAGGTGTGGCAACACGGAGAGTGTTTGAAACACAAAGCAGGTGATCACTTGACATACAGAGAATCATTATTGATGCCTTTCTAGACTACGTGGAATAAAATAGAAGAAGGCCGTGTGTTCACTGACGGCAAAGAAAAGGCAGTTTTGAAATGAGCAAACCGAACTTCAGCAGGTTGGTTAATTGTGCCGATCACGAGGAGCTGAAGGCATGTTTTCATCTCAAAGCCATTCTCAAAAATCCATCAGAACAGGAGGGGCTGTCTCTGCATTTTGAGGCAAGTGGATTGGCCGCAGACCGCGGCACCAATGTACCAATCAGCTTCTATTTCTTTTGGACACCTCTGCTGCCTCCCTCCCTCCCTCCCCAGCTTTAAAACCAGGGGAGATCTGAGTGTTGATTCCAGAGCCTTCCATCCTCGCTAATTGAAGCTGCCTTATTAGCTTTGAACTTCAAGTCTCCTGACTTTTCCAGACTGCAGAGTAATTTATTAAAAAACAGAAAAACTCTTGCGTTAGGCCTTCTTACGTCAAACTGCTTTGTGTTTGGATTGGGGTCTCTCCCCCAAACACCTGGCAGCTTGTGTCTCTCCTGAACCCTGAGGATGAGGCTTGAATGAATTCTTCCTTCCCTGGACTGAAATCATCACCTTGTGAGGAAAAAAAAAAAAAAACCTCTGTCCCTCTTCACATCATCACTGACACGTTCTGTTCCCTGTAAGTATGCATTCACTGAAAATGTTCACCCCTGTGCTTCTTAATTATTTTTCTTTCCCTGAATTGCTGCGTATGTTATTCCGCATTTCCTTGTTTTTGATTGGTGTCCATGAGAAGTGCAGGGGCACACACTGCTTGCGTGTCAAGTTTCCTAGAACTCTGTCAGCTTGGGTTATGCTAAGTGCGAGGGCTTGCCTGTCCTAGGAATAGCTCTGACGTGGAGTGGAGCCAAAAATACTTGACCACAGCTTTCTAGCTCTGTATGTCTTCTCTGTTAGTGGTTTTAATAAAAGTGTGCTTTGTGGAAGCTGAGATTAGGGTCATGCTGTTCTGCATGCATGTTCACTGTTGACTCCTTATTCAGTTTAAATGCAGGTATTGCTTTACATAAAGTTCTTTGAGTGTGATAGGGGAATAAAAAAGCTGGTATTGCATTTCCAACCATGCAGTTGCGGGCACCCGTTTATTCATCCCCATTTCTTTTGTCCTTTTTTTTTGACGTCATGGTTGTGCGAGCTGCCTTCCTCTCACCCACATTTCATGCTCAGTGTTTGGCTTGCAGTTAGCGTTAGCGGAGCTGGCAGATAATTATCTTGACTGTCGAGAAGTTAACTTAACTGATGCCCTCTGTGCATCTCATTGCTGCTGAGATGTAGAAAAGGCAGGAGGTAAACCACAGTGGCATCTTGAATGGAAAACAGGGACTCAGATGTCTGTGTTAATCTTTGGTCCTTGATGCCATTGTTTCAGGGTAAACATATTATACTGGACATGCTTTAAATAAGTCACAGAATGAAACTGTTAAAAGCTAAAAGTCTGGTTCATAAATGATGGCGTCTTCTTGCATGGAAGAATGCAAGCTGTAAACATGCTGCAGATGCCCAGAAATTGTCATTACAAAAAAAAAAAAAAGCATATGATTTAGACACAAGGGTTAAATATTAACTTCACTTTACAAATATGGGAAAATTCATATTTGTATCATACTTGTATTGAATCCACACTTGCAACATTCAAACACACCTGTTTTTCTTTCTTTTTTTTTTCATTATCTGTTGAAAACAAACTACATTATGGAGATGTGGTTTGAATGTTGGATGGTCTAGTCCTTGCATTACAAGAGCAGAGTAATTATAACATACACACCACTGTGAAATGTCTTGTGTATAACAATTATTCAAGGAAGGTTTTCCAAAATAGCCTTGACTGCGAAAGTTGCAGCTATGTGATCATTGTGAAAAGTCGAACAGTTTACAAAGTTCACTCATGTACTACAGGTCGACGTCTATGTTCCCCATAAATCGAATCAGCATTTTTCATTTATCGTACCTGCAGCTTACTGGTTTGTAGCGCTGTAATACCTGTGCAGCTGCCCCTCACTGCTGCCTGTTGGTCATTAGTCAAACACTTGTTGACTATCGCAGAGAAAAAGTTTTGGTTTTTAACAGGACAATCTCGTAATTGTTCATATATCGTACGTATATGAACAATTACAGTAGGATGTTTGTGGCATAAACTTGAACAATTTGTATTTCAAAAAATGATGTCAAGATTAAACGTTTCATTTGTAGCTTGTGTTTGCTTGGATTTGTTTGTGGGCCAAACGACGCTTCCCTCCTATTTATTCCTTCTGTATTCATGTAAATTCTACTTTTTATACATGACTTTGAGCTGCTTTTGGTATGAAGGCTGCTTTATAAATACAATTGATTGATTGAAGGAATAATGAAGCTATTAATCTTTGTTTGAAAGTCTCTGAAATACGTTTTCCCAATTGTGTCTTTCAACAAGTTAAACACACAAAGCCAGCTCAAGATGGCCCTCAACGTCCCCGGTCTAGTGGTGATGGCGGGGTTCTACGTCTTGATTTTGGGCACAGGCATTTGGGCATCCATGCGCTCCAAGAGGGTGGAGAAGAAAAGGACAGCAGATGGCATGGAGATGACACTTCTGGCTGGACGCAAAATCAATTTGCTTGTTGGGATCTTCACTCTTACTGGTAACGACAAACGCAACCGTTTTCCTTCGGGAACACCCACAAGTCGATGACACAAGTGTTGTTGAAAAGCCTGTTGTCGAGCGCACGTCACTGAGATATGTCATCCGTTTCTCTCTTCAGCCACGTGGGTGGGGGGAGGTTTCATCCTAGGTATCGCTGAGGCAACATACAACCCAACACTCGGTGCGGTCTGGGCACTCATGCCCGTTCCTTATGTCTTGACCTTCTTCTTAGGTGAGTGAAGTTTGCAGACGGCTCATAATGTGGTGTCACCATGGTGGGGGAAGCAGTAAGGAGAGGCAAACCTGTTTTCTCCTCCACTGTGCTGACTATCACACAAACTACCAGGTTTCACTAATAAATTCACTCATTTCACTGATCCTTTACAAATAAAAGCTTGTGTGATACACTTGGTGCTCGCTATTTGCTTAGCAACAATACTGTGACAAGGACACATTTTATGGCTACTATTCTTATCATGGGAACGAAATCAACTCAGCTCCTTGCTTCATTACCTTCTTTGTAAAACGAACTTCATTGACATGACAAGTGTGGCTCCCCCTCACCCAATCTGACTGTGTGCATCATTAAATGCGCCACTCGTGGCAAAAATAGATCTATGAACAAATAAAGAAAACAGGTGCAATGAAATGAGTTCAGCCAAGAGGTTTGAAAGATGAGCCAAGTTAACAATCTAATTGGTTTGTTAAACGTTGACAGCCGCTGAAATAGCCGACGCTGTCCTGCTCTCAGAGTCGCCTGTGGGACGTTAGTCCAGCATGAAGTGGAAACGCCAGGCTCTGAGCAGGAAGTATAACATTCCCTGTTCTGCGGTGGTCTATTGTTGGCCAGAAGGGCGCCTGATCTCAGCTCAAGGTGTCTCATTGTGTTATCAGGAGGGAACACTTGTTTGTGCAATTGTTCAAACACACACACACACACACACACACACACGTCCTTTCACTCTTTTGCTCACCACTCTAGGTTTTCACACGACAGAAATATGACTTAGTCCCAACATTAATTACTCGATCACTTCCACAAACAGGATCACAACTTGTGCTGCTGCTCTCCCCCTGCAGGTGGCTTCTTCTTCGCCAGGCCTATGAGAGAGAACAAGTACATGACAATGATGGATCCTTTCCAACAGAAATATGGGAACTTCCTGAGCAGCGCACTGATCTTTCCCGCGCTGGTGGCCGATGTGCTGTGGGTGGCACGCACTCTTGTCAGCTTGGGTACGTTACCTCATGCTGTTAAAAATGTTGGACACTATTATGCTGTAACATGCCTCCAGGATCATGCAGGTACTGAAACGTCAGGGTGCATGACGTTCATAAACAGGAGAGTAGAAAAACACCCGGGTGGTGCCACATCAGTACAGACAGTTCTCTGGCGTAGAGCAATAATAGAAGGAATCAAATAAATAAACAACAACAACAACAAAATTCAATATGTAAAGCTCGTGTCCAAAACAGCACATTTTGGGAGTTAGTTTTCTATAACACAAAATCAAAGTAATTGTTATATGTTCTGTTTAGATTTAGTGTTGTGATACTTTCTCTCCACATTGTTTTTACAACGTACTAAGGGCTTTCGTCATCCTCTAACTCTGTCTTCCTACAAGACTCTATGTGTTGAAGTAAGAAGAACTTCAACACTTAGTGTTTCTGTACATTTCACTCAGTTGGTGAAGTAATCATTTTTTCCCAAAATGTCAGTATAGATGTCTGGGAAGTACATTTTGCATCTTGAAAACATTCCGTGTATTACATACAGCTGAAACCGGATATTTATGCACACATATAAAAAGACACAGAATGTTCTTTTCCCCTCCGCTTTGTCTGACATTGTGTCAAACATGAACTTTTAGAGGGACATTTACTATTTCAGAATCGGTTTAATGCAGGCTACCTTCTGGACTGAGATCAGTCTAATAAGCCAACCCTGAAAACATTGACTCTGCTGTCCTTAAGTTTCCAACCTGAAGGCATTGACTGTTTGGTGACCTATCTGTGGCCAACATGAACACACCGACTGATGCTTTGAGATGCTGTGATCCCCATCACAGCCAAACACCTTTACTACATGTCTCCACAAAATAATGGTCTTTGTGCCTGACTGCTTTTGCTAGTTTTAAGCACTTTCATGTTGCCTTCTGAGTCATGAATTCTTCCTCTATGAGTTACCATTCAACTTATGTTGGTAGCTATCTCATTTCACTCTTCAAAAAAAAAAAAAAGTGACAAAAATTCTCTCTTCTGTTCTACTTTTCACAAATAGAAACCATTTTGTTAATTATTTCCGGCCTTAAAAATAAAGGGGTTAGTGATATTTGGTAGCAGATAGAGACAAACATGTTATTCCTGAAAATATTTAACAATTCTGATGTTTCCAAGAAATATATTTTTTAATTGTTGTGAAGACAAATAAGGCTCAAAGAAGATTGGAGTGTTTGGAATGTTTTTTTTTTTTTTTTTTTTTTTTGTTAAATGTTTTCCGCACCTGGGAAAATCCAAATAAATGAAAATGATCAATTACTGCAGAGGAGCAGTGACTTACAGTGTTACTGCTGTGCCATATTGTGCTGCATGTTTGCCTTGACTGGATGAATGAATTCAAACACACATGGTGCTTACATGTTTATTCTTACAAATTAATGATTTAGTGAAAAATGTTTTAAATTATCTGACATTTTACCTCCACGTACGTCCGAAGTTTCCTTTCTAATGTTTATGATTCACATAATTCTCTGTGATGTTGTACGTGACTGTGTGTGTGTGTGTTAATGTGTCTAAAATGCATCTAATGAGTTTATGTGTTCTGTGAACGAGACAAATGTGAAAAATGAACATGGTTGAGTGCATCCATCCAGCCGTTGCCTGCGCCCGCTGACCCTGCACGGGTCACTGGGGGACTGGTGTCCAGCAGTCATTCTGCTAGTGGGTGGGTCACGGCCTGGACATGTAAGACACCTACACCGACAGAACTGGCAAAGTGAGCATTAATCACAGAAGCTGCCAAGAGGTTCGTAGTAAATCTCACAGCTCACATGCTGTGGCTCAGGGATAACATGAGGCTGAAATAAAGAGAGAAAAAAAGAAGAAAAAAAAGTGAAATGCGTGTTTGCATGACATCAAACATGATTATTTTAATTACTAACAATGTTTGTTAGAGCAAGCTATTACCAGTGCTTGAGCCACTTTATGTTTCTAATCACAAAGCTACTGACATGTAAGCAGTCCATTTTTTTCCACAGAGATATATAATACCTTAATCATCACCCTGTGTTGTTTCTGGAAATGTTAGATTCCTGACCTACGACTAGCTTACAGACATAGCCACAGAAACACTTGTCATTTTAAAGTGTGCAGAGCAATTGGCCCACCGGAGCATTGCAGGATAACATAAAACGAACTTCTGGTTTGCTGGAGAGAATGTGCATGTGTGTGTCATGGCTCGGTTGCTCAATGTTTTAAACACACTTTCGTGGCCCGTGTCATGCCGGCACAGGCATTAGCACTTTGAGTCTGTAACATGACAGAACTAAAGCAGAGTGAGTGGTTGTGTGTATCTCCCAAATGTGAGAGGTTTATAAGTGGGACAAGGAAGTGAACATCAGGGGGTCCATCTCCAAGGCAGTACATTAAGTCTTTGAATCTTTCACCTTTCCGCCTTCTATATTTAGCACATAGGAGTAACATCACAGGTTGGAAGTGTAGTTCTATATCTAGTGGGCGGACTTCCCAGAAACTATTTACGATGCAGTGACTGTGTTACATCATGTCCCATCATGTGAGAAGAACTCTAAGACCTGTGTTGATCTGGATGCTTATGCAGACATAACTAGGTCAAGTGTAGAATTAGCTCATATTTCAGGATGCACAGGTGCACTTCATCTTTACACTTCAAGTCAACGCATATTCGAGGAAACATTCCAGTTCAGCCAACCTGTTGGATGCAGCCCTGGTGCATCGAATAGGTGAAAAAACAAAACAAAAAAACAAAGCTGCAGATGTGACTAAAATATAAACTACAATATGCAGCTGGAATTAGATTAATTTATAAACAGGTGCACTCTATTTACTCCAGAGTAAAAGAGACCAAATACAAAGACAGGCCAAGATTTTTTTTTTTTCAAGATTTTTTTTTTTTTTCAAGATTTTTTTTTGAAGCTTTGAAAGGCATGTATCCTCAAGAGGTGACAAAGTTCAAACGGTACGAAAATCTTTGTTTGTAGCACTGTCTTGCTATGGCGCTTCTGCAGAGCAGTGAGAATGTAGAGCCTGAGCCAAAGCGGTAAGATGATTCAAAGCTAAGCCAATGGGCAAGACAGAGAGTCGAGAGAGAGAGAGAGAGAGAGAGGGAGAGAGAGAGAGAGAGAGAGAGAGAGAGCGGTGGGGGTAAACAGCAGGTGAGGGGCAGAGGCGAGCCCTCTGCAGGGTGGTGAGTGGCGACAGATGGTGCAGATTTTACACTTCTCTGTTTAAGGGTTTTGTTGTGGTGTGGCTGCAGGCTGCTGCACGGGGATCCATGGCAATTTCGGAGAAGAGACAGTTAAGGTAGTGATGCTTTGCTTGCCTTGAGTAATAAGATGTCTTTTATTTATGCACTTGTTTTTTTGTTTTTTTTTTACCTTTCACAATTGTTTTTAGATACTTACATTCATCGTTTCTCTTTAGATTGTCAGTATTTAAATGTTTTTGCACCCAAGCGGATGAAAAGTGTTACAATCAGTGTGTCCTCTTTGATTTTTTTTTTTTTTAATGGTTCTTTAAAAAAAAAGAGGTCAACCATCTGTCGACCTCTTTCTTTACTCTGGATTCTCAAAGCATTTAGAAGTTTAACTACATCTTCAATGCAATTAATATCCTTGCCTTAAATGGCAGAAGTGTAATCTATGATGATTTTCTTGTTAAAATATGAACGTTAGGACAATATATTAGTGTAAAAACAGAAGTGATTATATCTCCATCTGTATGTGCCTGTGTGAGATACTGTGATTTAAAACAAAGCCATTTAGTTGAAAAAGCTTAGTAAAGATTGCATGTATCCACAGAAACAAACATGCTGTCTCCGTCAGTCCCTCAGAACTCATCGCTCCTCTGTGTTGTTGTAGGCGGAACCATGAAAGTGATCCTGGACCTGCCTTACGTCTACTCCATCATCCTCTCCTCAGCGGTGGCCATCATCTACACTCTGCTGGGGGGGCTCTACTCTGTGGCCTACACCGATGTCATCCAGCTCATCCTCATTTTTGTCAGCCTGGTGCGTAAGCAGTGACCTGAAGGGTTTAAACCGGCCCTCTGGGTCTGCACAGCTTTGTCTCTTTTTCTAATAGATAAAAAAACCATGAGTGCTATCGTTCTGATGGATTGGCTCTTCTGTCAATTTTTCCCATTCGTGAACTTAAATGTTAAACTCTTTACAGATAAAAGGAAGAAAATAGTTCAAGAAATAGTAAAGAATCTGTTGAAGTCAAACCTGATAATACATAATTTAGCTTTTTTTTTTTTTTTTTCTTTACATTTAAAATGTTTGTGACTTAACCTTAAAATTTCCTACCCTGGTCTATTTTGTGTGTTTGTCTCACAGTGGGTGTGCGTTCCCTTCATGTTGACCAACCCGCACTCCCTGGACATTTCTCTCACGGCGTACAACCAGACCTTCCAGGCCCCCTGGGTGGGCACGGTGGAGCTCAATGAAGCCGGCAAGTGGTTTGACGACTTCATGCTGCTGGTGAGTGGCGACTGGGAGACAGTTCTGCGTTGTTCCAGTAGGACAGGTGTTACTTCCTGCCACTTCAACAGTTACATGAAGTATTGGGAAGTTGTTGAGTTAAAAAATATTTTGGTTAGGTGGCAGAAAAGCCTCGCATAACTAGACATGTCTGTCACTAATCTGTATTTCCGCTCAAGCTAATTCCTGCCACTGTGTCGGTATTGTGTGTGTTTGTGGCAGGCGCTGGGCGGCCTGGCCTACCAGGCGTTTTACCAAAGAATCCTGTCCTCCTCGTCTTACACCCAGGCTCAACTGACCTGCTTCACTTCAGCAGCCTTCTGCCTGGTCCTTGGTATCCCATCTATCCTGATCGGAGCTGTGGCAGCGTCTACAGGTACGAGTCCCTAACTTTCACCTGTGGGAACCTGTGATGTAAAACTTTGAATTTGTCTAAAATCTGTACAATACCTTCCTGGATTGCGTGCCCCTAAAGCTTTCTGTCTAATAATACCCAGACTGGAACTCAACCACATATGGATTGCCCACCCCGTACGAGCGGGACGAAGCAGGATCCATTCTCCCCATCGCACTGCATTTCCTCACACCCACCTATGTGTCTGTCATTGGGATCGGAGCTGTTGCTGCAGCTGTCATGTCCTCCATGGACTCGGCCCTGCTGTCCTCAGCCTCGTTGTTCTCGTCAAACATCTACAAGAACATCATCAGAAAACAGGTGAGGACGTTCGAGCGCTGGAGGTTCTGTGTCGGCTAATTTTTGGGAGAAACGAATGTGGATTTTCATTCCCACCGTTTTCCAACGTCACAACCACAAGCCGTCCGTGTCGTTGTGTCGTGAACACAACGTAGAGCTTTTCTTTGAAGTGGAGGAAAATTACACAAGGTTTTAAGAAATGTTTCCAAACTAAACACATGAAAGGTTTTCAATATATTTGCGCTCAGTCCTCTTTACGACGATATCATATTAGTTGAAGAATTTCTATTTGTTTTAATTAGTTTAATTTCTACTAGTTTAATTTCTATTAAACGCTGCTTTTTTGGCTATTAGTGTACATCATAGAACCTCCCAAAAACCAACGACTTACAAGAAAAAAGAATATACTCTTTATTAAAATTGCTATCCACTATGCTTGTAGCAGTTTGTGCTGCTAAATAGTGCAGCACACAAAAAGACCTGCATTCATTCACATTATGAAAAAATACACAGTTGTATTTTGTTACTCAGTTACAGTTTATGCAGAGAACAATAGGCATGTTGGACTCATAGAAACATTGAGGTATAATACTATTTCAGCACTCTGGGAACGCTGCATGCAACACTACATTTTAATGTTGCTTTCCTTGATCTCATACACTGTTACACAATCCCCTGCCCATGCTATTTCTTCCTCAGGCCTCAGACTATGAGATGCAGTGGGTGATCCGGATCTCAGTGGTAGTTGTGGGTCTCGCTGGCACTGGTCTCACCTTCCTGGACAGCAGCGTCCTCGTCTTCTGGCTGGTAGGGGTGGACATGTCCTACACCATCATGTTTCCTCAGCTGGTCTGCGTCCTCTTCTTCAAGGTGTCTAATGGTTACGGAGTCTGCGTTGGCTACGTCCTGGGCTTTGTCTTGAGGATCCTGAGTGGTGAGCCGCTCATAGGCCTCCCGCCTGCCATCAGGTTCCCAGGCTGCCGGTTGAACAGGGAGGGGAAGCTAACCCAGTTCTTCCCCTTCCGCACAACTATCATGCTCCTGTCGCTGGTGTCCATTGTGTTCTTTTCATGGTTGGCATCTGTAATTTTCAGCAAAGGCCTGCTGTCTGATAAGTGGGATGTGTTCAACATTAAACGCAGGGAAGCACAGACAGCAAGGGCTTCAGATGTTAAACTGTCAGACGCCAACGAGGACGACTCTGCAGACAAGCAGCGTCTGAACACCACCAGCTGCTAAAGAAGCTGAAGTCTGACCTTTTTGACTGGGAGGAGGGATGCCACAGAGGGGAACAATAAAAACAGATTCCATTATATGCAGAATTTCTGTAAGTTTAGATATCATGATGGTTTATGATGAACACGTATGTCATGCATAACTAAAATGGAAGCACTCCAGATGTTAATGTAGATTTTAACCAGAAAACTATTTGAATTATGGGTAAATGTTAGTAAAGATCATAGCCTTGTACCTCCTTAAGGAAAGGAGCTTCACATGTGCACTTTCATATTTTTCATCTGAATTATTTTCTTTTCTTTGGATCAGGCAGACCTGCTGGTCAAGCACAATGATACCGTTTCCAATAAAGTGTCGGTATTTCTGTCAGTGTGAGAAGGCGCCAAGTCCTGATGGAAAAACAAATGAGCGTTTCCACAAATGTTAACAATGCAGAGGCGTACAGTTCTCTAGCATTCTCTGGTACATGTCACCATTAGACCAGTACGACGTTTCAAATAATTCTGGTTCTGCAGTGGGTTAAAACAATGAATGTGATAGTTGTCACACAGCTTGTGCCCTGACTTTGTCTGTGGGTGGTAACTCACAGGACATGTGTTTCCATTACAAATTTGCACAAGACAAGTCAGTTATGTAGAAAAAAAAAAAATTTTGCAATTGCGAGATTTCAGCTGCACAAGAAACGCAAATAAAATCACATGTGAATAAGTTTGTTCACACGATAAGTCATTAAAAACCATGTCGTGCCGTCATCCTACGACTACTTTCTGTTGTCTTCTTGTTCATGGTTTGTGCCAGTGGCAACATTCAGTTGTTGATCACGCAAAAAAAACAAAACAAAAAAACAATTTCGATACGGCCAAAAAAACCTCATTGCGTCCAAGCAGCAAAACATTTTGGTGAAGAGTTTTTTTCTAAACTGGTATATTTCCATGAAGCATATTTATTTTCAAAATGTCAAATTACGCAATTATAAGGTCAATGTTATTGACCAGCCACAGTGAATACATTATGAATCTGACCCAAAGTGCTGAGAGAGATGTCTTTCCTTCACGATCCTCTCAAGGTTGCAGGTGATCCTGCACTTAATATACCGAACATATTTTCTTTTTCCTTCCACTGTATTTTCTGTTACTGTGCTTATATACAGCAGTCTGAACAGCCAGCTTCGAGAAAGTGTAAGCGACCGTCTTGGCTCCGGCATGCTTAAGCTCTCTCTTACATAGATCTGCTATTTCCCATTCTTTACGCTCTAATAAAGTTTTTCTTTTGCATGTTCCATGCGTTCGAACTGAAAAGGGGAAGCAAGCATTCAGTGTGTTGTCTCCTACAGCCTGGAATCAGCTCCAGTCTGAACTCAAGATGTCAGAAATGGTTTCATTGGATTTATTTTGAGCGGCTCTTAAAAACAGGCAACGAGATTCTATTAAACAGTGTCACTGCTTTTAAATTTTCTATTGTTTTACACTTGTGCATATGTATCAACTAGTTTTATTTTGTAACCGGGTTGCTGTGTATTGCAGTCCCTCTTGAAAATCAGATCCAGATCTCAATGGGTTTACTTGGTTAAATAAAGGGAAAAAAAAAAATAAAAATACAAATCTTATGTCAAGTCAGCAGTTTTTCTTGTAAGTCTTTAGACCACAACATACAATTTTTGTATATTTTTTTTTCATTATTATTGTTATGTAATGGTAATGGGATTTATTTTTTAGAATGAGGAACTTTAACTCGCTTTTACCCAAACAATACTGGGTGAAGACCTGGGTATGTGTGACAGACATGCAGGAATGCATGAATGTTTTTACAGCTGCAGTTTTAATTTCTACCTGTTGTTATATTCTTGTTCTGTATATTCACACTTTTGTTTTTTTTTTTGTTTTTGTTTATTTTATTAAAGTTCAGTAGAATGTCTTATTTAGAAGTTTAAAAGCATAACTATTTCTTCCTTAAGTTTTGCAGAACATTGCAATTAAAAGCATCTCTTTCAGAATGACTGTCATAACAGTGGGTGCTGTCATCTGTGCATTTCAAAACCATTATTACATATTGTAAACATATATTCTTTTTCTTATCTTGTTATGCATGATGCCAGTCAATGTTTTTCTCTATGCTGTAAACCTGCAAAGGCTTAGTGAGGTCCTACTCTGTACTCCAATGTTAATCACAATGTAGTTCTGTCAGAAAAAAAAGGCTGAAACTGAATTATTTGTTGTTTAATTAATGACTTCGAAGAAAGACAAAAACACCGTTGCTCCAAGAAATTTTCCTATGAAGTACAAACTTTTATCTCTCTATAAGGTCTGTGATCACAAAAAAAAGCTGAGATATGCAGAAGCAAAAATGCATCAGATTTAGGAACAGATCAAACTTATGACAGATTTAATCTCACGTTGAGGCAATCATTAACTTGCAAAAACAAATTGATTCTGTGTATTGTGCCTGTCATGTGGTACCAAATGTGCAGGTTTGAAGAATCCCGTCAGGCTTTTCTTTCCGTCTCACCCTATTTATAGCAGGTGAAAGGAATCAACAGCTTTTCTTACTAGAAGGAGGAAGCCAAGGTTTCAAAGCAATGGATTTCTCACTTCTAACGCAAAGCTGAACCCAAGAGTACAGCGAGTTCCCTATTGAGTCACTTGACACCAGATTGCTAAAACTAAAGTTAGCATTGGTGTCGTCTTTGCATTTCCGCCTAAGATTTTTCCAAGATTTTGTTCCCAAGTAATAACTCAGATGAAAGCTAAATAACGCTTCTGGCTAATGAAGGAACCCTCATGACATCAAATAAAACTAGCTTTGTAAATCCAGCCCCTTAACTCTCTGGAGACAGGTTAAGTGTGCATTATAGTTGCTGAGAAGCTACACTGCTGTGCAACACTGGCCACACAGAGAGCTTAATCTCCACCTCTGTCATTTAATAAATCAAGAGGGAACCTATCTTTGTCAGCCCATAGATGGTAGACATGAAGACCGAAGTGACTTTGCTTTGTCTGGTACTTTTCCACTCATGGAGCTGCACATGTAGCCTGGTGGTGAAAAAGATCATATCTACTCACTGTGTCTCATCAGACAGTCAGAGGAAGAAAGCAACACATATAGTAATCTTTGAGTCACACTGAAGTTATACCACTGTAAGCAACATTACTGAGTGGCAGGTCCTCGTTACCGTGGGACATATCTGGCGATGATGCTTGGAGGAAACACTAGAAGCTTTCGCAAGCAAACACGTCACAAATGTACACCATTGAGAACTGATGTGACATGAACACAAAACAGGAGACATTGGGAAGTCAAGGGCAAAAAATGTGTGGTTTAAATTTTTACAAATAAAAATCTAAAAAGTGTGGCAGGGGTTTGTGTTCACTGAGTAACACAGGAAATACTTTGCAGAATCACTTTTAGCTGCAGTTCATTTCCAACCTGCTTCATATGTACAGATTGACTTTTTCCCCTTTTTTCCCCTCATCCGAAGCTTTCCTTTACAGTTTTCACTATTTGACTAGGGTTGTTCTCTCATGATAAGCTAAACCTCAGTCTTTATCAACTTCTATGGCGCAGCGCCATGTAACATGCTGTGAGAGTTAAAGACACCTGACGGGCCAAGTTTCTGTGGCCGGTTAGCTCAGTTGGTTAGAGCGTGGTGCTAATAACGCCAAGGTCGCGGGTTCGATCCCCGTACGGGCCAACTTTTTCTTGTTATTTCTTTATATTCATTTTAGTCACTAACCTAATTATTTTATTATAAACTAGTCGGCAGAAGACGACACTATATCGGATTAAAGAACAATATTTCGCTAGGATTATGAAACTATTATTCAAGGACTAAGCACATCCTCACTAAATAAAAGCGTGGCGAGAGATTATCCGGTCGCTTGACTTCGAGCAGAAAGTTAAAGATATCACAGAACTGGTTCGACTGGTGCTGGGTTAAAAACCACTGGGTGGTGCCAAACTCTCACATGGGTTCCATGGTGTAATGGTTAGCACTCTGGACTCTGAATCCAGCGATCCGAGTTCAAATCTCGGTGGAACCTATCTTTTTCTTACTTCCTCACGTCGAAGTAAGTTTATCGATATATCGGTAAATAATGCTGCTACTCTGTCCATTTGTAAAACATCTTTTTGTTTTTACCCAATGAATAAAAATTTAATAAATATCTGATTAATATGTATGATTAATGAAGCCTTGGACATTAACCCAAATTATGTAAAAAATATATTTATTAGCGCAATGTTAAATTTCACTGCATGCCAATGTCATTCTACATATTCTTCTTTTCATTTTACGATGCACTCAGATCAACTACTAGACTAGACGAATCATTTTTTCTTCTGTTTCCTGGATGTTCCTGCCCCCTTCTGGCCAGAACTGGACCCTGTATTTCTAAAAAAAAAAAAAAAAAAGGAATGAAAGAAAGAAAGTGAAACCAGCATCAGAAACATTTTGTTTACTTTCTCCGCAATGACAAGGAAGATTAAGTGCACTTACTTAGGTTTTTTTGTTGTCTCAGGATAAAGAATGACCACTTCCTCCTCCTCTTCATCACTATCTAGTACCTCCACAACATCCACTAAAAGAAAAAAAAAAATCTTTGACATGATCTGAAACATTTACTTGTAACAAAAAAAGGTATTTTATAAACAACTTTTTTTATGACTTTTGCACAATAATATGCAAACCTGTTCTGCTCTTGTCTTGTTGATGCTGTTCCACATGCATCTTTGTCACTTCCTCCACACTTTCCCCTCCACTTATCTCCCCTCCATCATCATCCTCCTCCTCCTCCTCCTCCTCTTCTTCTTCTTCCAGACCCCACGTGTTGCGCAGACCATCCCCTATCTGTCCGACCCCTGGGACTGGCACCGATGGGGATGGCACCCTGATGAAAGGGGTTAAAGAGGCCAACTAAAAAATATATAAATATGCATATATGACTCGTTTGTTCTTATTTAAGATCAGTTCAGGATACGTTTGAGGTGGGCCTTTGGCTGTCCGGACAATGCCACTGGCTGTTTCGCTGACGTCGCTCATCTCCACTTCTGTCTGGTCCGTTTTCAGAGCTGTGATTCGCTCCTGAGGCATGGACTCCGCAAAACCACATCTCCCACCTGCTTTCCTGGGGTGGGGAGGTTACAAAAACACAAGACACTGACACAATGACCTCCAAGGATTTTCCAGAGCCGGGACCAAGTCACCGTTTTGTAAATCGCGTGCAAGTTTCAGGTCTTTCTGCCTTCGTCTCAAGTCAAATCCAAAGTCAAGATGTGCAAACTGTGAGTCGCGCCCACGTCGTACAAAACACCTCATTTGACAAAATATGCAACATAATCACAAAGTAATGAATCAACAATTGGAAGAATTTCTAAATTACCTGATCCAGATCATGCATAGGGACTGCATGCCCACACATAATAACCAGAGGAAATCGTTCAATTTGAAGAAAATACTGAAAAATAACTTTAATATTGTAAATCTAGCAAACAAATCTTTTTGGTAAATATCTAAGGAGGAATCTGCAACCATTTTCCCATGTGACCATTTGACTAAGTGAGTTTCCTGACTATTAATTAATTTGCTAGCAAAAAAAAAAAAAAAAAATAGTAATATGTTAGTCACTATATTCGCTTTAAATAATTGAGGAAGTTATATGCTGTTGCTTCTATTTAAAGTTTTCAGGCAACATGCTTTACCCGGTTAAATTCATTTCTTTTAGGCTGCTTTGTAGAAATGAAATTCTATTCAATTGTTCTTTGCCGAGTTAAATCTGTGAATTACGAGAAGTTACTATGAGCTGGCTGGAATTTAATGTTAGCTCAAAGAAATATTGAAGTAACATTCAGAGCAACCCCTTGAAACCAAAAGAAAATCCAGTCATTTGTTCCAACACCTAACTTGAGTCCACATCTCTGAAACTAAAGTACATCACAACCCAACAGCTCACCTGGCAGTCTTGTCGTTTAGCAGAGCTTTGCTGATGAGCTCTGTGATCTCAGACACCTTGACGCTGGCGATTTTACTGCATCTCATCACCTTCAGGAAAAATAAAAAATAAAAAAATCGTATTACAACAACATGGAAAATCAGTGCAAACGCAGGCACATAATGCAGAAATAATCACAAATTCTCGACTTCATTTGATAGTTTTCCTAACAATCCTGAATGACAGTGGCTGGGTGAGCACTGTGCAAACTATTCGAAGCATTAAAAGTAAACGACAAAAGTTCTAGTCTAGTCTGCTCGCCTGCTCTTTCAGCAGCATGATGCCCCCGCTGGACTGGATGGAGCAGATCTCTCTGTGTTTGTTCATGGCGATCATCAGAAGGCCGTCCATCACTCGCTCCTCCCGCTCACACGGGTCAACCAGCAGGAAGGTTCTGCAGAGAGGACAGCGTTCACACGCCGGGACTCCAATTTAGCTTCTGTGTGTTGCGTACAACACCCGCAGAAAGATCGGTTATTACATATCAATAACGGTCACTTTAGCAGCGATCTGTGAAAATCGCTCAAAATTACATATAGACAGAGAATGTTTAGAATAATTTCCAGCGGGAGAACAACACCAAAATATATGTCCGTTTAATTCTACTGCTAAAATGTCAACTAAGTTTAACAGATTCTATTCTAAATTTAAGTTATTTAGAAATACATTTGTCAAACACACACACACAAAAAAAAACACCACATTATTCTATAGAGACTGAAGAAAAGTGTCTTTTTTTTAAACATAAAGTAGCGAATCACATAGTAAATTCGATTATTATTAAATAGTCCAAATCAGTATTTCGGCGCATCTCTCTGAAGAAGCAAGCTAACTGTGTCGGGATTCATTTCTGATATTCTAAATAGAGAAATAGACACAAAAGCGAATCCTCACCCCTGCTGGAAAAAGGCGAAGCTGACGCTGATGGGCATGTGGTAGATACTCAGAGGAATGGGGTCTCTCTCCTCTGGACTGTACTGCAGACAGAAACAAACAAAAACAACAAAACGCTGTGACGAAGAGCTCCGACTATCAAGCCTCTCCTCGTTGGACCTGGCTGACTCACCACCGTGACCTCCTCTCCCTGGATGCTGACGTCGGGTCGTCTGAAGTGGCACAGAGCGCCGATGGCGGCCACACTGGCGGCATCCATCAGGTTCCCATCGTTGTTCAGCGTGTGGACGTCTACTCTGATCTGCCACACCTGAATCGCGGTCACACGGAATACACGGCTGTTTCACGGGGCTCAAACAGTCCAGGCGGTCTGCGACCGCGTACGACTGGACCTTATAAGTTCCCTTCAGAATAAAAGCCAAGGTCTTATTCTGAAAGGAACACACGAGGCCTTGAGACCCAACTGTGGTCATCACTGCTTTGAAGGTTTCAAAACACATACGATGGAGACAGTGCCACCATGTGGGTAAACTTGAATATTGCCATTCAGAAGGTAAAGTTCAAAGAAGGCTCATTTAATGTCTGCTTCAACACTTCACACAGTCGTACTTATACCTCTTTGCACAATCTGTAGTGCTCTCCACGCTCTCTAAATGTTTCTATATATCTCACAAAAAGTTCATGGTGTTCTGTATTCATACAAGCTGCGAAACCTGTCTTTATTAGAAGATGATGCCCATATGTGTCTCGGTCTGCTCCGGTCTCTGCAAATTGTTCCAGTTGGTTTTTAGTACATTTTTTTTTTTTATCAAAGATGTCATTAACTGGGCTGTCAACTGAGAACTGAGCGAAGTGAATAGGAAAATAGCCACAAACTATTAGGTTCTCTAAAAATAAACATGAAATAGCCTGGAGCCTAAAATGTATAAAAATAAGAAAAAAAAGTGCTGTCCCTGCCTCCTCAGCTGGGACGCGAGCAGTTTAACTGCAAGTGTTGCATTTCAGCTCAGGAAATGTGTGTCTCGCCGAGTGCATCACCTTTTCTCCAGACACCACACACAGGGACTCTGTATCGATGCACTTGGAGTTCCTCAGGCATCTCTCCAGCTGTCTGTTCAGCTTCACCGACAGCTCCGACTGCCTGCAGGGACGACAAAATCCCACAAATGATTTTCTGCTCCAACAGGCCGACTAAACTCGTTAAGGCGTAATGGGAAGCAGAGGGTAAACAAGAGGGGATGAAACGCTACGGCGTGAGCCCCGATCTGTTCGCAGAGTGAAGCCGAGTCCTCACCTTCCCTGCTCAAAAGCCGGGGAGGCCATCGGCGACAGCTCCAGGTTGAAGAACATGATTCCCTCGTTCGGACGACTTTCCTTTGGCACCACCAGTTCACACGACACCTGGGCCATGACCCTGAGAACCAGAGGCGCATAACTCAATCACAAACCGAGTCAATAATGTGTAAAACCACCTTCTGCCAAAATTACAGCTGAAAGTCTGCCGGGGTGTGTTTCCACCAACTTGGCACATCTAGAGGCAGAAACCTAATCTTTGTAACGTAAACACAGAACTATATAAAGGAAACAATTTCCAGTTGCAGTGACAAAAGGGGGAATACTAAACTTGAAGAAAATATAGAAAAGATTATTTCAGCTGTAGTTTTAAAAAAAAAAAAAGTATAAGAGAAAACATACAAATGATGATTGTAAATAGAAGGTAACCAGAGTTTCCAACAAGAGCAAAAGAAATCAAGCTGAAATCGAGACGTCCTGAATCTTACAAGATTATTTTTCAAATTTAGACGATTTGGATTGTATTTTTGCTTTTGCCAGCCAATCCATGATGGATTGGCTCCAAAGACAGTGACAGCGGGAAAGTCTGGACCAAACCGATCACATGTTGGTATCGTGCCGACGCATGTTCCCGAGAGCTCAAACTGGTTTGCATTGGTTCCTGGTTCTAGTACTCACCTGGTTTGTCCCAGATCCACGAAGCAGCACCCATAGTCAGTCCCAAAAGTGATTTTTATTTTCCTGTAATCATACGTCTGTCGCCCATCCAGGCGCTACAGGAAAGAGACAGCAGGAAGATTAAATTGCACGTCTTAAAGCACTCGTATCTATTCTGGGTGGCCGGTGTTTTTCTTACCAAAACACCACAGACACACTGTTCCAGGCAGTATGAGGTTTACAATCAAGATGCATTGTTACAATAAATTATACACCAAACACTATGGTGCTAGTATATTTGACCTCCAGAATCCAGAAGCAAGTAAAAGCCTCTTTTTGGGCAGAACAGTTTACTCCTGCTGTATGGCTTCTCACCTTCCTAAAACATCACATTTACTGAGGGAGGCAAATATGAAAGGGAATTGCTAGACAAGGGGACTAAAGGATATACAAATAGAAATCAATATAGAAATTAAAATAGAAATCAAAACTACATGCATGGATAGTTTTGATCCCACACACACACACACTGCTGACTGTTCCTTAAAAATGATATTCTGGTTAGGGTATATGTTTGTACCATTTCCACAACTAATAATAACTACTTTTTGAGATAAGTAAAAAAAAAAAAAAAAAAAGAAAATGACCCATACAGCCATTCTCACAAACCAGCCAAGTAAATCCATAAAAATCATAAAACATGTGAGGAAATAACACCACAATCTGGATGTTTTCCAAGTTGATTCCCGTGTTAGTTGCAACAAATGATGGCGGCGACAGCATTCATACTGTGTTCAAGCTACGCGGGCGGACGAAATGAAAGGATTATAATAAACACCTTTTTCTCCTCGATGGCCTTCAGTATGAAGTCCCGCTCACAGTTGGATAGTGGCGTGTCCTTCATGCCGACGATTTCTCTTGTATATTCTTTTATCACTTCTCAGGAAACCATGCGGAGTCTGTGTATACAGGTTGCGAGCATGCGCGAGGCAGCACGATTTACGGCACTAAAGCTCGAGAGACTAAATGCAAAAAATATATCAGCTGAACTAAAGGTTTGATACTTGGTGTTAGTGTAGCACTTCCAATTGAGTCAGCTACTGAGTCGAACATAGCCCACATTCACTGACCCAAAGCCCAAATAAAGCTGATTTCGTTTTACGACGTATGCTGCTTTCACTGTAAGCAGGAAATGTGTGATGTCCGAGCTCTACAATGGTCTTCTCTCGAAATGCAGGGCAAAAGGTTTTTATTTTTGGGAGAAAATATAATCAAGATAAAGCGTAGATTAAAACCTAAAGCCACCAAGTAAGGTTATTTTGTTCTGTTCATATTCACATTTTTGCACGGACCCTGACCTTACAGTTTTCCAGAGGATTTTTATTAATGTAACTTAACGCTTACTAAATCATTAAACATAAAAGAAGCATCTAAATTCAAGGGATATGCCAAGGCTGTGAACATCCACAGAAAAAAAATGTAGCAAAAAAAAACAAAAACAAACAAATGCCACAAAACACCGAGCTTCTTGCTCTTTTGGTGTGTTAATAAATTAGCTTTGCCGCGCTTACTATCAACAGGCGCCGTTTTCGCTTGTCCATGAACGCATCACTTCAGTTAGCCTGGCATCACCGTTATTCGGACCAAGCTGTCACTCACGCTCCCTCACATATCGTCTTTTCCCCGTAACTGTTCCTCACCGAACCTGAAGCAGGACAACAGCGCAAGATTCTGACACGTAGAGGCAGACTAAAAATATTTTTTTTCCTCTGTGCGGTTACAACACTTCCTAAGGTAAGTGTTTGGTCTGAATCAGTCTCTACATCCCTTATAATGCGACATCAATGCTAAGCTAGCCAGCTAGTAGCCTCTATTCATTCATTTGTTTTATTTTTTACGGCAAAAACAAACCCGTTTTGCTTCCAATTAAAATATCGCGGCTTTCCCATTGAACGCGAGCGCATGTTTGGTTATGGTGCTGCCTGTCGGAGCTTATTAGTTTGATCTGCTAAGCCCATGTTTTGCAAAGGTCTGCTGTCTGCGAGTGGCGCTCCGCGCTGTTAGCATCAGGCAGCGGAGCAGGTGCTGCGGACACAGCCGCTCATCCTAAAACCGTTTGGGCCACTGCGGTGCTCTGTGGCCGCCATGTTGGCTCCACGGCCACGTTCCGTTTGTCTGTGTTTTATCGCTGCCAGTGGCGCTGTAACCGTAAAAGAATCTGCGGAGCGTTTTTATAACGAACGAATAAGAACGGGCGACTGTTTGTCGTCAGCGACGTTGGACAAGATGTTTGGATTGTTCTAGTAAAATCAGCTGGAAGGATGATCTGTCTTCTTGTGTACTCCGTAAGGTTAACGCACCTGTAGATCGTCTGATGAAATCGACGACCTAAATTGAATCAGTGCAGCTTTGATTCATTTCAGATTTAGGTCTCAACAAAAGCCTTAAATCACCTCCCTTGACTTTATATTTTGCCTTGTGGTTTTTTACGTTTTCTCCAGACTTTCAAACTTCTTTTCAGCTGTTGACTGTTTTTGGTCAGATTTCCAGTTCCATTTGTTTTTGTTTTTGTTTTTTTCTGTTTAAGACACTTTCTACTTCACTGTAAAACCTCAAACTTGTACAAAGGAAAAGAAAAAAAAAAAGCTGTCCTGTTTTTCAGAGAGTAATACTAGGAGTATTTGTCTTTGTTTTTGGCTAGAATTAGAATAAATGTTGTTTTTCTGTTTTAGATTTTTAAAAAAGCTATTACACTTTCATGTAAATACAGTAAAGTCTTAATTTGCCAATGCGCACAAAAAGATTTTTGAAATGTAGTTACAAAACCTTAAAAAAAAACAACAACAAAAAAAAACTGAATTTGCCATGAGAAGAAATCATTTGTAAATAGAAAACGGGATATAATGAGTGTATCCCCAATTTAATAATTAAAAGTTAAGAACTTTGGTTGATCTCTACATGTCAGGAAGATGCCAAGACCTAAATCATCACATCTTTTCCAACTCTCATTTTTCTTCAGTTTATCCTGAACTCAAGTTTAATTTTACAGTTATGTATATATATATATATATATATATATATATATATATATATATATAAAACTGTAATATTTTTATTTTCTTTATTCCCTATTCACTTACATTCTCGTCATATAACATCCAGTCTTAATCTTGGGTTTCCTCATAGGTCTTATGGTTTTTATGAACATCCTCTGCAGTTATTCTGTGTAACACTTTGGTGCAAACTGAGCCGATGGAGGCGACTTCCCGACAGGTTCCTCATTTGTGGAAAAAACGGATAAGCATCACAGTGAAAAAATATGGTATATCAGGGGAAGCATGGTGCTTTGCCTGCATTCTACTGTGAGGACTTTAATTTCCTGCTCCGCAACAAAACAGAGCCAGGCTGAGCAGATCCAGATGAAGCTACTGATATGCTATTATAGGTCTCTCAGAGGCAATATTGAGCAGATTTTTCTGATTGTGTTTCAATGCATGTGGCTCCTGCAGTTGTACAGTCGTGAAGCCAGAAGTCTCGATGAGGTAAACTGCAGTTGGGCACAGAATCTTCATTGTTTCTTAGAGAGTTTCGTTTCTTAGCTCATGGTCAGCTTTTTACAGAAGTGTTGACTCTTGTATGGATCTTTCAAAGTAATAATTAAGGTGCATTATAAAGATATGAGACTTGACCTCTGCATCTCATCCACTCACTCTTCCATCATTTTATGTGCTTGTCTTCTCTATTTTTATCACCGACATGACATGAACAACTCTCCATAAATAAAATCTGTGTCATTCCGCATCTCCAGCTCCTTTGTTCTTCCTGCTCAGGGTTTGTGCAGGTGCTTGAAATCCTTGAAAGCGCTTGAATTACAAAATACTTGTTTTCAAAGTTTGGAAAGAGCTTAATAAAGTCCCTGAAAGTGCTTGATATTCAAACTGTCCAGGTTTGTAATTAAGTGCAATCAAATATTTGACTCAAAACCTAAATTTGGAACACATTATTGACATTTGAAACCAGATATTTTCATACACCTAATTCAAAGAAAGACACTTTTTTTTTCTCATTGTTATGTCAGACTAAACCTTCGTTGTTTTAGGTTCCTGAGAATTACCAAATCATCACTACTTGCTAAATGGCAGAAAGCCTAGCGAGAACAGCTTTTATTTTACTTTTGAATGTTTGTTATTCCCAATGGCTCAGTGACTTATTGAGCCATTTAATTGAAATAAAGAATGTATGTTATCAAAATTGAAAGATTCTTCTTTTTTTTTTTTCAGTGTTTTGTTTTTGACCAGTCGGGTGTGTAGAGTGTGTATGTGAGAGAAACATTTCAAAACATACAATTTTTTTATATTTTAGTTTATCTTGGCAGTGCCGTACAATGTGGAAGACATTATTAATAACTAATATATGACATCATAATACTGAGTTGAAACTGCCTGTTTTTTTAAATCATTTGTAATGTTTTCAACTCCAAGGTGTAATGCTGGAAAGATATCAAAACACTTAAAAAGCGTGTTAGAAATTTACTATGGAAAAAGTGTCCAACGTCGCCCCCGTTGCTCTTCGTCCACCTGAACCTTTCCTGTCCTCTTTCTCCTGAAACCATTCTTCTCTCCTCCCATCCGCCTCAGATGAAATTAGGTGGAGGCTGGGTGTGGCGGCTGCTGTTCCTGTCCTCGCTGGCCGTGGCGGCCATGGCGTCCAGCGACGAGCCTTCTGAGGCGGACGTTCTGGACGGCGATGGCGACGTGCACTTGGACGAGGAGGAAATGCAGGTTCTGATGGCAGACGATGACAAAGAGGAGGAGGCGATGGTGACGGATGAAGAGCAGTTTGATGAGGATAAAGATGCAGATGAAAAGTCTGAAACTGACGCCAATGTCACCTTCCAGGTCAGGAACAGATCCAACGTTAAGTGCGTATCTGGATTTTAAACCTTTGATCTTAAATCACAACATTATAATCCATTAATCCCAGGTAACATACAAGACTCCCGTTCCCACTGGCGATGTATACTTTGCAGAAACGTTTGACGACGGATCACTGGACAGGTAAAACCAGGTTTTAATGGAAACTCTGTAGAGCAGCCCTCTCTATTAGCTGGGGCTTGTATGGTTTTCCATAGCTGAAATATTTTTTGGATATTGATCTGGGCAGATGGCAGCCATCAAAAACAACAAAGGAGGATGCAGATGATGAAATCGCCAAATATGATGGTTTGTAGCCTTTTTTATTTTTATACAGTACAGATCCACAACTCTCAAAGTCATTTAGACATTTAGAGCAGTCTAAGCCATTCTTATTTCTGGCAAAATTTTATTTGTCCTCTCCTCTCCACCATCCACTTTCCTGTCCGTCTGCAGGAAAGTGGATGGTGGAGCCACTAAAGGAGAACAAGGTTCCCGGAGACCAAGGCTTGGTGCTCAAGTCCCGGGCCAAACACCACGCCATAGCAGCCATGCTGGACAAACCCTTTGTCTTCCAGGATGAACCTCTGGTTGTCCAGTGAGTTCACATGAGAACAAGATGCAAGTTCTAATGAAAAAAAAAAAAAAAAAAACCCTTAAATGTCAGAGTTGAGTTGGTCTTTTTTCTTTTAAATTGCAGGTATGAGGTGAATTTCCAAGATGGTATTGACTGTGGTGGAGCGTACATCAAGCTGCTGTCTGACTCTGGCAGCCTCAGTCTGGTTGGTATTTGTGTTTTATATTCCTTAAAGTTTATGTATTACCGATTTAGAAATGTTCATTTTCTATGTGCAGTTCATATTGGATATATTTCTTAACATAATGGCCACCCACGATTTCAATAAATCAGACTGTGTCTTTTTCCACCTTTGGGTTTTTTAGTAGGAGTTTTAGTCTCATCTGGCCAGAAAATATTAGTGCGAAACATTTGTTCATATGCAACTTTTATTCATTAAAAAAAACAATTTTTTTGCATCTGTCTGACCATGTCATACTTTTCCTGCCTTCTTCTAATTGTTTCCTCATTCATTTTAACCCTTGTGTTTCTGTCTGAGGTCTGTGGGATGTTAGGCAGCTGCTGGGTTGTTCCCCCAGGAGATGACTTACATTTTTGAATTAGCAGAATAATGTGCTGCAACCGAATGCAAGATCTTTGCTGGTGTTTTTTTTTTTTTTTTTTCTAATTGGTGCAATTATTAAGTTCCAGGAAATGTTCTCCATATGAGGTTTCAGACTTATATTTTGCAACAATCTGCAGTAACATTAAGTAGGTAGGGACGACACAAGCATCTCCATTAACCTTTTTCTTTGTTGTGTTTTGTTGTTGTCAGGACAAAAAAGAGCAAGTAGCATCAACCTAACTGGTGATTTTGTGGCTTCAGTGAAATGTTGCCAGATCAGTAAAGTTATTGATCATATTGATTTCCTTCTTGTTTTCGCATGCAGGAACAGTTCCATGACCGCACACCGTACACCATCATGTTTGGCCCTGACAAATGCGGAGAAGACTACAAACTGCACTTCATCTTCCGCCACAAAAACCCCCTGAACAAAGACATGGAGGAGAAACACGCCAAGAGGGCCGACGTGGACCTGAAGAAGTTCTACACCGACAAGAAGACTCACCTCTACACTCTGGGTGTGTGGCTGATTGACGAGCTGCGTTTAGTGTTTTGATCCTGTGGGCGTTTTTTTTTGTGACTGTGCTCTCCTTACTTTTGTCTGCTGTCAGTGCTGAACCCAGACAACAGCTACGAGATGTTCATCGATCAGTCGAGCGTGAGCCGTGGCAACCTGCTGTACGACATGGTGCCTCCTGTCAACCCGCCAAAGGAGATCGACGATCCAAATGACTCCAAGCCGGACGACTGGGACGAGAGGGCCAAGATCCCCGACCCCGAGGCTGTGAAGCCTGATGACTGGTGATTCATTTTTGTCTCCAATATCAACAGGCAGAAGTTTCACCAAATGTTCCGGCCACCTTTAACATTTTTAACTCAAGTATTGGTACAGTACACAACCCCAAAACTACAGCCAGAGTACAGATTGTTTTAATTGATTAAAAATGACACAAAGATTAAAACGGTTCCTTGACAAACCGTTACATACTTTTTAGAATTTTACATTAACATCTAAGAAACACTTGGATTTCTCTTTGTTTCCCGAATGTCGTTGAACCCATTTGCAGCAAACCAAATTATGCCTCTTAATCGAAGTTGAAGATCATTAAAAAACTAAGAAAGGGGGAAAAAAATCAATTTATATAAAAAGTGCTTAGACAAGTTTAAACAAATAAGTCAACCAACACTACATACATACAAAAAGTTAAGGAAATTATTTTTTTCATAAATGTTTTTTCTTCTTTGAGTCCACGGTTCTCAAACTTGGTGAGAATAGTTGAGACTATTGATGAAAACATACTTAGTTTCTAGCCATCAGATCCTGATGGACCTCCTGGACCAGTTAATGGAATATTAATGTAAAAGTCTTAAGAGATAAAAAGTTGGACCTTGTCATCTATCATAAAAACAAGAATCAAAGCAAAAGAGCCCAAAGGACAAGAAGTTTTTATGACAAGAGGTAAACATTTCTGGAACCCAAATGGTTCTTTCTTCAACAGACTTGAGAAATTATCCAGCCATAAACCTTTCTACACATCATCTATAAAGCGGTGATTATAAAAGGTCTTTAAAACACTCCGGACGTTCTGGGCCTCAAATAAAATCTGTAATTGCATTTCTCTTTGTGTTCCAGGGACGAGGACGCTCCTGCAAAGATAGAGGACCCTGACGCCTTGAAGCCAGAAGGATGGTTGGATGACGAGCCAGAGTTCGTTTCCGACCCAAATGCAGAGAAACCAGAGGACTGGTGGGTCATTGAACTGATCGGCACCAACAACGTGCGTTTATGAAAGCAGAGTGATGTGTTGGTCTGATTGCCGTTTGCTGGGTGGGGGTGCAGGGACGAGGAGATGGACGGGGAGTGGGAGGCCCCGCAGGTTCCTAACCCGTCCTGTGAGACGGCTCCTGGCTGTGGCGAGTGGAAGCGGCCGATGATCAACAACCCTCAGTATAAGGGCAAGTGGAAAGCCCCTCTGATCGACAACCCCAATTATCAGGTAACGGGAACTCTTCTCATGAACTGTCCGTATTTTTGTGACGTTCGCGTCATGAAACCGCATCCGCTCTGCAGGGAGTCTGGAAGCCGCGCAAAATGATGAACCCAGAATATTTCGAGGACCTGCAGCCGTTCAGGATGACTCCGTTTCAGGCTTTGGGGCTGGAGCTGTGGTCCATGACCTCAGACATTTACTTCGACAACTTCATCATCACGTCTCACAAGGAGGTGGCCGACCGCTGGGCCTCAGACAGCTGGGGGCTGAAGAAACTGGTGGCCAGCGCCAACGAGGTCAGTGGAGGTCGGTTGGGCCGATCGTGTACCGTCCTGTTTCTGCGAGGCTCATCTCTGGTCTCTTGTTTTTAATCCTAACAGCCGGGGATATTTTCTCAGCTGATGATGGCAGCGGAGGAGAGACCCTGGCTTTGGATAATCTACGTCCTGACAGTCGGCTTGCCCGTCGGACTGGCGGTTCTCTTCTGCTGGCCGAAGGTGGCAAGAATCTCCTGATCTTTACCAGGAGATTTACCTCACAGGTCCTACTTGACTCGGCTGTTATCATTTCCAGAAACCAGTAGACGACTACGTGTACAGACGGGTCGATCAACCGCAGTCTCACATAGAAGAGGAAGAAGAGGAGGAAGAGGAAGGAGAAGCAGATGAGGAAGAGAAGGAAGCTGGAGCTGGAGAACCAGCAGCAGGTGTGACAATTATCTGCTGGTGTTTCAACTTCGCTGCGGCGTTTTCCTTCACCCTCATCATCACCGCCGCTGTTCTTTTCAAAGCACAAGACGACGGGGAGAGGCAGGAGAATGACGGACAGGGAGACAATCAAGTGGGGGATGATAATGAAGAAGAAGAGGTGGAGGAGGAAGAGGAAGAAGAATCGGAGGAAAACAAAACTCCAGAAAGAACATTAGAAGACGAGGTGAGAGTCTCATGTTCTGTTTGTTTGTGGTAAATCTTTCCGTAAGCATGGAGGCTGGAAATACTTCCCCACCAAAACAACTTGTTGATATGACGATCTGATGTTTCATATAGACTCCAGAATATACAGAAGATGTACACATGCTAGCTAACATCCATATCTGGCATTAAGTGATGCAAGATGGGTTTTGCCGAGTCGTTTTGAGCAGTCGGTAGCTAATCCTCCGGAGAGGATGCAACACTGAGGAGGAGTCAGATTTTTAGTTTTGAGATTTTTTTTTTTACAAGTTTTGCATTGGAGTTGTTTTAAATTTGTCTTGGAACAGTTTAGGTTTTAACAGCTGCTTACCAGGGTTGGGTAACATGCATTTTAATACCATTAGCCACTCCAAGACGTTACGTTCTGATATTAAATTTAAAACTTTTGTGGCTTTCTTGTAGTTTTTAACAAGAAAAACTACAAGGAGCTGTATAATACTGAATCACATTCCTAATTGCAATATCTGTCATCAATATCACAATCACACAAGGCAGTCAGGATCAGTAGCTAGTTGCACATTATAATTCATGTGCCATGCATTCATAATACCAGCTGCCTAACATTATAACAATCTTGCTTTCTTGACGACTATTTCAATCCGATCAAGCATTTCAGCCCTATAAATTTCTGCGCTTTGCAGTGTCAGCACTCCCATTACAGCTTGACCCATAAGGACAGAAAAGTGTAGGTTACTTGTGGATGATCCACGGACAAAACTCGCCCCTCGGTTTTGACTGGGTTAACTGGAAGTGACTCAATTGTCAACTGCAGCTTGTCTTTTGTCAAATCACTCAGCAGAAGGATGGAGGCGACGTCACTGGAGAGAGCCACAAACAAGCCATCAGAAAGAGGAGGGTACGGAAAGACTGAGGCGAGTCCAACGTCTGCTGTCTCTTCCTCTCTACCGGGGGGGAGGAGGTGAAAGGGGTCTTCTCTGTTGTAGCTGCTCCCTCCTCCCTGAGCGGAGCAGCACGGCGTTTCCTCCAACCCCAACGGTAGCCTGCAGTCACCTGGCTGCCCCATCTGTGTCTCAGCTCCACCCGCCCCACTCTGCCCAGGTTTGCAGCCTCACAGACCTACGCACCCCGTCCCACGCCTCTCCTTCCTCCCGTCCGCTCAGCCGGATGAGCTTCCCGGAGGTTCCTCCGCCACTTCTAGCTTCCATTGATAGTTGATTTTTGGTTTTTTTTTGTTTTTTGTTTTTTTCCTTTTTCTTTTCCCCCACAATCTAATTCTGTTCCAGATGTCGTCAAAAAGTCGGCGTCTTCCTCCTCTGTTTCCACTATCTCTCTTCATAAACCATCAGTTTATGAAAGCAGCAGAGCCCCAACGGCGCTGATCACTTTTTTCTTTTTTTTTTTTACCGCATATCGAAGGGGCCCTCTCTGAGGTTATTCACGTAAATCCTTGATTTGAGGGGGGAAGGTGTGAAGAGGAAGTTCTTGTTTTAAAAATGTTCGAAACTGAGCTGAGAGCGAAGGTTAACAGATTCCAGATAAAATGCATTGCTGGTCTACATTTTAGTTAGTTTGTAATGAGCATCTGTTTATTTTTTATTTAGTGTTGAGTTGAAATTTTGCTCCGCTGTTCTATTTATTGGTTTCGACTTGACTGTTTCTCACCAGTATGAATAAAGGTTTTAATAGTGAAGTGTTTTCAGGCTTGAGGCAACTTTCCACAAGTACGTGCCACTGATGTGCTTACTGTGAGCAGAGGTCTGTGAAATATTTAAATTGAAAATAGAAAACTGACAGTCAATGCTTGCAGCTAAAGTAGCATTATTTCTTTGCCTTGGCAGGAAATAAAAAGAAACGCAGCAGTGCTTTCCTCTTTGAGCTGGTGATTAAATCTGGGAGACACATCGATCTTTATTTTTTATTGTCGTCTACAGCTTTTGTAGTTCACCCTCCAGCCACATGTTGGCACTTAACCCCTGTTTACATTTGTTTGCAACTTGTACATTTGCTCTTGGAAATAAAACTATTTAATACAAAAAGAAATCAGATGCACTGCGTCTGTTTTGGGAAATATTTTTATTTTACTGTAGTAGGTCTGTGCAGGTGATAAGACTTGGAGTGATAACTGTGAGATTTTATTTAACAAACAAAAAAAAAAACATTTAAAGGCAAATGTGGACACAAGGCATGACTACCTAGTGTGTAAAAAGGAGGAAATTAGCATGCCAGCATGACACATAACTGCTTAAAGTATAAAAAAACAACCTTGAAAAAAGCCACAACTTAACGATTTGAACTTTGACTTTTTGCTCGATAAACTGGCAAAGTCGGACATGAAAGAAAAACAAAATGTTACACATCTGAAAAACACATAATGTTTAACATAAATAATGGCTGCTGTCCTCTACTTTGGTCTATCACATACAATCCTATTACAATACACTATATGTGATAGAAGCTGTTTTTTGCACAGCACCGTGTTGACACACAATTTTGAAGCAGCATCAAAATCCAGTTTTCATTCACATCAATCTTTTCGACTCCCCTTTTCTCTGAGGCGGCGGATGCCTCGGACACGCCCTGTCTGCCGCCGCACACTGAAGATGCGTTTTAACGCCCGTCTCCTAGCAGGCGATACATCCCAGGCCAAACCGATCGGATCAATACCACTCTCAGCCCGTCTTGCTGCTGCTATGAAAGTATCTCTTTCTTCCCTCGTCATCGTGTTACTCGACCCGTTATGTTCCCTCCACCACTATTAGAGGAACAAGGAACCAAATCTTGGCTGCATTTCCATCTTGAATACCTAAACAAAGATTTTAGTTGCAATGAAAACATAACTGGTGATGTAGCGTTTAGCCTCTGCGCTTTCCTTATTGACACCACGCTCTGCAAACTTCCCCAGCCAGTTTACTGCTAAATGTAGGGACATTTCTTTAGATATGTTAATACTTCAGATATTGCTTAAACATGCCGTTATTACACATTTTTTCATTCTGCACAACACTGGTCAGCGAATCAACTGCAAGCAGAGGAAAATGGTTGAGCATCATGAGATACAAGACCAACTGAAGTACCAGATCCAGCTGTCCAACAACAGAAAGTACAGATTAATTAAATCAACGCTGATAATAAGGTTCCCGGTAACATGTATGATGTTAAACTCATTTTAGAACATTAAGTTTAAACTGAAGCACAACAAAATGTCCCGATGTCGATGGGTTAAAAAAGAAAACAAACACAAAGAAAAGTATTTTACAGACGTTATTTTCATATTTACATTTGTTTAGTTCCGTCTCAGGTAAATGGTTACGGGGTCTCCAACCACCACCTTCTGCTCGACTCCGCCTCACTTCCGCTTGCTCTTGGTGTCGGTGGTCTGGAAGACGCTGGAGGCCGACATGAGGTTCTCGATGTACTGACCGAGCACCTGATTCTCCGACTTCAACTTCAGGTTCTCCTCTTTGACCGCGTCGACTCGAGCCGACAGATCTGAAACATGATCATCAGACTTAAAAGTTTGTTAAGCTAATCAGTAAATCGAGTTCATATGAGGAATTTAATCTCATCCAGCTGTTCTGTAAACAACATGGTAACTCTGGAGGAGTTACCATGTACACTCTAAGCTGTGTACTGAACAAACCTGTCCTTTATCCTGGTTTGTTAGATTGGGTATACTCGCATCCAACAGCGCAAAGTTTATTTTACAGTGTTCTGGTTGGTTCTGGCTTTGTAGCATCTCTTAATAAATGTGACGAGCTCCCAGCTGGGATGGGTAAAACGTCCTGACATTAAAACGTAGAGTGGAAGCTTTCGTCTACCTTCCAGTGTATGCTGCAGCTCCAAAACCTGGTTTATCAACCTCGTCTTCTCCTCCATCTCAGCCTGGTTCTCCAGGTCTCCTGAAACACAAATTTATGGCGTCACAGTGAAACGTCCAGTGAATATAATAGTTCTATCTAATGCAAAACCGGCATGAGACGAACCATCGATGTCGCAGTTCATGATGAAAAGCTCGTCTTCCTGTTTAGTATACAGGGCTGCAGATCCTCCGTCGGCTAAGGAGAAAAGCCAGAGATCAGGATGGTTTCCAACAAACTCCAGATAAAACGCGACGGTTTGAACTTCTTTTAAAACTACTGCCAAATGTATTTGCATAGCACATTTCAGCAAAAAGAACGTTCAAAGTGCTTTACATTAGGACAATATAAAACACTGTGGTGGTATAACAGGAAAGCAATAAAAAGAACTGGATATTTAAAGTCTTGGACAAAGTTTACTTAATTTTCTTAAGGATTTTCATCCAGTACAAATGGGCTTTCATTCGTTTTTCATTCATTTGAATGTTACTTATTGCTCAATACCCTCAATGCCAACCATTGAGTCATATACGCATTAAATTGCTGGTGATGAGCCAATATTTTGCAGTTTTTTCTCCTTTACTCACTTGGTTTGGTGCAAAATACCAATGATGACAAAACAGATGATTCTCAAGCAAATCTTATTATACGAGGCTGAAGTTGGTTTCTGATTTTTTTTTTTTTTTTTAAATCCCCAACATGGTTTTAAATATTCTACTATGAGAGCAGAATAATCCAGTCCAGGTTTGAAGAGTCTAGGCGTTGTAGTTTTTTTTTTTTTTTTAACTAGAGTCGATTACATATGGTGAAGGTAGTGGGGGAAAATAAGATGGACTCGCCCTTTAGCCATTTCCCGAATCAGTGGCCAACTTCAGCTGCGTTCATAAAATAAGAAGTGACCACCAGCGCGTGCTTGTCTTCAAACATGTACTGGTCACCGCCTATAATCCAACAAGCCACATGATTGGCTGCATAGACCGGATTAAAGACGCAGCAAAGACCTTCAAAAAGTTAGCAAATTTAAGATTCAGACCGCTTTGAAACATCTCCAGAAACAAAACATGCATGAAACACCCCCCCCCCCCCGTAATACAGTCAACGAATAAAGAGACTGCGACCGGACACTTTGTATTAGAAAAGTTGTATAAAACAAGGAAGGGATGAAGTTCGAAATTACAGTGGGTACTAAAAAACCCAGAAACAGGAGCCCAGGTGGCTCTGCTCTGTTGGAGTGACGATGGGGGAAGACACCGCGCCCTGGATGCGAGTCCCTGTCTGCTTTCTGCGAGCACCATTCATTTCACCGCTGAAGTCACCATTTAACGAACCACGACTGTGTACGTACAGCGGATGATTTGTGACAAATAGCTGCATTTAAGAACAGCAATTAGACACCACGACACCTGAAGAAGGCCTCATAATTTTAGGCCAACCGAGACCAAAGCTAAAGAGCCTGTCCGATAATGGGTTTCTGGAAGTTAGCTCTCTTAGCTAATTAGCTTAGCGACTAGCTAGGCTAACCGCCTCCAGCATCAAATGCGGAGTAAATGTGAGGCGGGAGCCGCGGGACAGAAACCGTGTTCTCATTTGGAAGAGACTCGGATGAACAATTTGAACGATGGGTGTTAGAAACAAGCCTCCGAACTGTTTTTGAGTTATTTTCTGCCGGTGGCTACATTTAGCTTCGTATAATCCAATTTAAACAGCCAGGTAAGAGTTTTCTCCTCGTCGTTGTAGGAAACAGAAAGGACACTTACTTACCTACAGTTAAAAAAAAAAAAAACACCTTTTCGCTTAGCTGAATTACTCTATGATGTTACTGTACCGCGTTGATGATGAGGAGGATGACGACAGCTGACAGATATATATAAATATATATATATAAACCTGAATCATGTGTGTAACAACATCTACCGAAAGGGGGCGCAACACCAGCAGCTCACAGAAATAGGTAAACCATCAAATCTCAAGCAACGAGTCGAGCAGCCCCTGTGGTCAGATCTACTGGAATAAGTGAGGCAACAGTTGTATGGCAAGACGATTGAGGCATTTATCTGATACCTTTTATTCCAGAAGTATTATTGCTTCTGCTGGTTCGCTCGTTCTCTCTCTGCGTTACTGAAAGGAACATTTCACTTTTATGTTGATTAAGAGAGGATAAAATGTTTTTGTTTTTTTTAAGAAAGTAAAAATCAAATTTTTGATCAAATTAGTTAGTAGCCTAATAAAGACATGGTATACAATTAGGGCTGTACAGTATTAGAACATCTTGTGATGTTCTAATGTACAAAATCAGTTGCAGTTTATGCATTTTCTCTTCTTTCCTCTCTCTCTCAAAGGTAATTCTCATAAGGTGACCTTCTTTCCCATTTTGAGTAATGTCATTACACCCAATGTGAGCTTCTGCTGTCATGAGACATTGTTCAATTCAGTTCATAACACTTGGGTTATTGTCCAACAATAACTGCTTGTTTGTCAAAAGATATATGTGACAATTCTTGGTTTGCTCTATGAAGCACTACATCAGGGGTGTCAACATCCAGTCCTCGAGGGCCGGTGTCCTGCAACTTTTAGATGTGCCTCTGCTGCACCACACCTGAATAGAATAATTAGGTCATTAGCAAGACTCTGGAGAACTGATCTACACAAGGAGGAGGTAATTAAGCCATTTCATTCCTGTGTTTTGTACCTGTGGCACATCAAAAAACTGCAGGACAGTGGCCCTCGAGGACTGGAGTTTGACACCCCTGCACTACATGGTTTGAGGTTAAAATCCAATACTAAGTTGCAGGTCAAATTCAAACAATTGGTGACCCCTCAGGTCTTCAGAGGCCTGTGTTCCCGACGTTCCCAGGACCAGAATGAATCAAGGTGAAGACGTTTCTAGCTGTTAATCCTCTTTTGCTCTAGAACAAACTCCCTGTTGTGCAGAAACTGCTGTCTCGTTTAAATCACAACTGAAAATATGTTTCTTTCCATCAACACTGTTTGCCTCTTTACTGATGAGTGATTAATATTTTTTTTTCTTGTGCTACATCCTAATATCTAACATATAAAGCTGTCTTTTAAGCAAAACATTAAATAAATCGTCCTTCAGCTTTATTGCCTTTTAGCGTCCTGTGAAACGCTTCGGACAGTCGGTTTAGTGAATAAACTTGCCTTCTTGATATTTTACCCGATTTGTCTTCATTTCTTTATGTCACAGAGGAAGCAGCGTGTTCCAAGTGCTTCCTCTGATATTTACTCATTTAAGTCAAATATTGTGAATCAAGCAGAACGGTACAAAGCAGCTCTTTAAAAAAAAATGATCCTGGCAAGTTTTAGTCTCATTAGGTGTCCAATGGTGAGACAAATACCTATACAGATTAACGCAGTCACGGTTATTAATTTGTGGTGTGATCTGGTCTGTAGAAGAGGAGAGAGGTTGTAGATGAGAAAGTTTAACTGGATGAAGTATTGTTAAGAGCTACGCATTCATCCTGTTCCTGTCAGAGCACACCCACACAGCCACCCCATCTGCCTCGTGGCCCTTTGTCCCGTCTATCAGGTGTGTAGTGAGCTGAATGTAGGACAATTGTTAGTTTATGCAAATGCGGACAGTTATGTCACACTCGTGAATCACTTGAGAATTTTCCATGCAAAAAAACAAAAACAAAATCTAGCTGACTTTGAAACCGGTTCCAGAGGAGGGATCTGGTCTCTTTAAGAGACCTTTAAAGGCTGAAAACGACTTCTGTACCTGAGTCGTCTGCCAGAGAGATGGTCGTGAACGTCCCATCGTCCATGTCCACGTTGGCCTCGAGGGCCTGAGTCTCGTTGTCGTCCTCCAGCTTGGATAGTTGTTGTTTTGTTTTTTTCTATCTTTCACAATCCTTCATTACAGTCAAGTGTTTCCAGGTTTCTAGCTCCCTCTTTCCTCCGACTTTCTTTCACTTTTGTCCTTCCTGCTCACGCACCTGCTCCTCGAATCCTCCGTACAAGCTTGGTTACCTGTCCTACCTGACTGGCAGCTCAGGTTACACTGCTGTCATGGCAACCCCCGAAGCGCTACAAGAGACGATCTACAGGAAAAATACCAAGGGTCAAAGATTAAACTCCAGAAGGCTCATGTGAGACACACTCATAAACGTGTACTTAAACTTGACATTAAGAGCGCTTTTAGTGACTGACGTGTAAACAGTCTGCAGCTCGGCGGATGGGGTGGGGAGGGTTACCCACCGGAGATTTAGCTTTGTTTGAGCTTATTTAAGCTGAACGCTGCGGAGCAGAGCAGCAGATGACTGCAGTTGGTCTGCGGGAGCGACATCTGCCCTGCTGGTTAACTCTGACTATTGCAGGAGAGAGACAAACTCCGTCGTGTTTCAGCCGAGAGCAATCTGGAGAGAGGATTCACACCGATCCCTCATGTGCAAACATCTGTAACAGAAGCAGGCTGATTCATCTGAAAAACGACTCTTGACAATATCATTTTGAAAAAAGTCAGTTAAGGACAAACATGACACAGATCACCCAGGTAGCTTGTTTTTTTTTTTTTTTTTTGGTTTGTTTTTAGTCAGACTATCTTTCTCTGGTGCTACAATTTATTTGATAGTCTGAAACATTAAAAGCAACAAATGGAAAAATAAAAATAAAAAGTTTGGTCCTTCATGGGCGGATCCAACGAGATTAGAGTTCATGCTTTGGTTTGCTCTGATGAAGCAAACAAACACGTTTCCAGAATCAGAGCTGGAAGTGTTTATTGATGTTTCTTTTCTTAGAAATAGCTCGTTATTAACTTTACGTGTGTGTACTTCTTAAGTGAGATTTTGCATTCGTCTGTTATGCCTTTTGGGTTTTTAACTTAAAACTTGAGGCGAGAGTTGCAACCAAGATGTCTAAACATCATCAGAGTTGATGTGCTAAAAAAAAAAAAAAAAAAAAAAAAAAACCAGAGGAAGCCTTTTATTTGCATTTCAGCAGGGCTTCATCCAGACGCAAACTCACACTCAACACTGAGCGTCCTGCAGAAGACGCAAACATGCTGATGTGCTCTCTCCGCAGCGGAGACGGGCAGATGGACGAGTGCTCTTTTACAGCCTCTCCTGCTCTCGGTGCGCTAATGTGTCTGCACGTGCATGTGTGTTTGTACGCTCCCCCCCCCCCCCACACACACACACACACACACACACCCCCCGTGCCTAACATAACGCTGGCAGCGAGTCGATGCCAAAGTGAGCATCTGGTCTGTGGACTATCACAGGGGAGTGGAGACAGAAAGGGAACGAACAATCTCTTCTTCTTGGCTCCCTTTTCACACAGATCTGGATGATGCCACCCATCAATAATCGTACAAAACAGACACACAAGGAGAAGAACAAACTGGCTGCACCATCCGACCAACAAACCAGTTAAAAAAACAAAAAAAAACAAAAAAACTTTTGGGACAAGATTCAAGTTCATGCTTTGAAGTTTGTGGGACAAACTGGAAAGACCAAATGTAACTTATGAAAAGGTTTTTTTTTTGCCAGTTATAGATTTCGTCTGTCCTGGCGTTTTGTCACAGGTCAGTCTGTCTGTCTGTCTGTCCCTCCATCCATCCCGCCGTCCATCTATCCGTCCGTCCATCCACTTCAGGGTTTGCAGGCTGCCAGCAGAGGCGGCAGAGTGTATTTACCCTGCAATTTCCCCCTCCTCTTCCTGACTCTTTCCTCTGTTCCTGCTTCACACTCGGCTCACTCTCATTTACTCCACAGGAGCAGATAAAACACACACAAACTCGCTCCTGAAAACACACAGTCTCTTCCCGCTCTCTGAAATCACAGAGCGGCGCTTCCGACTCGCCGGTCTCACCTGCTCCACCGACTGTCCACCACAGCATCAACCTGAGCCCTCCAGACAGAGGAGAGAACTTTGACGAACCCATCGACTCAAGTTCACTTCTTCATACTTGTTCCAGTATTGTGCAAATTCAGCTGGAAGAGAAGAATAAAAGTTGTAAATTATTTGAAAGTAAAAGTATCCTGTTAATGTTTAACAATTAATGTGTTCTATTTATGGCTTAAAAGTTGACGAAGTTGTCGATTAATCAAACCTCACATGCAGTGCACAATAGTAGTGAGGAAAAAAGGCAAAATATCACACATTGTTTGGTTTGGTGCAACGACTTCTGCAGTCTAGTTCCTGCTTGTCTTGTTTACCGTCTCGCACTGTAAGTGTGTTCAGTTCATACAGTTTGACCTTTGACCTGGAGCAGCTTAACGGGGCAGACAGTTGACTCCTGGTAGGTAAAGAAATGGCTGAACAGAGGTGGTGGAAGGGGTGAAGTTAATCCCAACAATTATTGTAATTTTGACGAGAACAACACACGCCAAAATGCAGATTTCCAGGGCATCACGAAAGGGCAACCAACATGTTGTGAAACATAGATTGTTGTTTCATCTTCAGCACGTTTGGCCGTCTTCTAAACGAATCGCAGTTGCCGTATTTTCAGGGCTTCACCCAGATTGTCAGCTAGATCTAGCCTGAATGCAGGATACTTCTGGTCACAGTCGTAAGGTAGAGAAAAGACGTTACATGTTTTTGGCTCGTAAGCAGATCTCAAGCTGAGCTTTAAAATGCAAACACAAGAAACAGGAGCAGCAGCCAAAACAAACAGTGTGGGTAATGTACTGAAAACAGCATTTAAACTCAGACAGACTGTTCATCAGCTGACTGAATGTTGATGGCAATAAGTAAAAAAAAAAAAAAAAAAAAAAAAAAAATATATATATATATATATATATATATATATGCATTAATAAGTGAAACATGTAAAAAACATAGATAATGCAGTGACGGAGCTCCACTGATCTTTCCGATCACTTCAGAAATGCTTTTTGGCGTGCCGGTGGTGTTTCCTGTAGGTCGGTGCTTTGTGAGGTGAAGACGGCTTCATGGAGGGCTTCTATAGATCAAACTGACTTCTTTGGACATCTGCCTTGCTGTTCTTCCGTGAATATTTTCAGTAAACAGCAGCATCGCTCAGTAGTTGCAAGTTGCAACATCTCAACATGGCCAGCAGAGGTTTAGAACCGAAGGCACAATCTTTCATAAAGATCTTTGGTGTTCCCTCGCAAAGTTGAAGTGAGGATGTTTGTGGCCTTTAAAGATTATTTCTTTCTCACAGGTACTCCATGGTTTGAGGCTGCAGTCAGTAAGGGTTTTAATTTGGGTTGTGGATCTACCAGTGTGTTCATAAACACTCCAACTGATTATATGACTCCGCATGAGTTATATTTATTTGGATCTCCTTCCTTTTTGACCTATAGCCCTCTAGATTTTTTAAGAGATGACTCTCTTACTGGACGGAAAGCCTCTTTGCCATCGACAAGTCACGACAGGGTGAGAGGTACCAAGAAATGGGCAGCATATTTTTTAGGAGCTTTCGTCTAAAGCTTTTAATCAGTCGATGGATAGCCTGTCTGAGCTTAAATGCAGTCGTCAATCTGCTCTACTAAAGTTTTGTTCCTAAATGAAATATCACAGAAATGTGGACCTCTGTAAGTCTGGTTCATCAATGATTTTAATGCCTGAAGGCGCTACATTCATCTGTTTAGTCAATTGAGATACAGAAATGCACGAGAATGTTGAATCAACATGTGGTTAAGTGAGTTTTTGTAGGCTTTGTGGGATAGGAAACTAGAAAAAATGTAGTCAGATTTCATGTCAAATGGGAAAAAAAAAAACCTACGACTCACCTTATAGAGTAAATGTAAAAATCTGGTTTAAACGTGAGAGTATGTACTGTATCTATGTCAACTTCACAAACTTTTGCCCCTCCATTCAAACTTTGTGGGGATGTTTTCGATCTTCCTCATTTTGCTTTTCCCCTCCATTGAGCTGAATCCAACGTTGTCTTATAACACGGCAGCAGGATTTTTCATTAATATCGAGTGGAACTGTGAGGAACCTTTCTCACGCATCGTAATCACAGCCGCTGCAAATAAGATTCCCTCTCAAGTAAAGAGGTCTTGATAATGAAAGAGCCACTTTTTGTTTTTCTGTTTTTGCAGAAACAACAGCCCTACTTAATTGTTCTCTTTGCCTTGTGTAATAATGACATGACAAGAAAATGTGGAATAACAGCTATTAAAGGATTTTCTGTGACTGATGAGTGAGTCAGTGTGTGGTCGTATTGTTGACATCAGTCAGTCTGTTTCTCCAGCTGACCTGCGAGGACATGTCTCGCTGCTGTCAAGAAGTCAAAAACATATATTAGGTTCTAAATTCAGAAGTCGGTCCGTCACATTGTTGCACATCAGCACTTATGTCCGAAACCACAATTATTTAAATGTGGAAACGTTAGAGGGGATTCGGTTCAGTCTTTATCAGAGCGAGCGGTTTATCCCGAAATAACTTTTTTTCTGTGTTTTACGGCTGGGAGTGGTTTTCATTTCGGTCAAGACTCTTTCTCCTTTAAGGGTGGAATCAGATTGAATTGATCTGCGGTCATTCTTCATCAGTTCACGACCAAAAGCTCCTTTACTTTGGTATTTTCTTGTTGTTATTTCTTCACAAGTGTAAAACCATTGTAAAACCACTGGCTTCATATACGCAAAAAGGAGACCTTTACATATGTTTTGGACACATGGATATTTAACATCAATTATGACCACAAGATGTCACCACTAAAATGACATCAACAGCAGGTTGATATGAAAGCGTATGCGCAGTTGCCTGGGCAACCACTCAGGGCGGCATCTTATGGAGGGGAGGTTGAGTTGCTGCTATTTATCAGAGAGTATTTGAGTGAAATGTGGGACCGCCTGAAAATAAAACTAAGCTAAAACAGAATTGGACTATGCGACACCACATTATTGACAATTAATTTTGTTCATCATTGACTTTCAGCGTTTAGCATCCCGGTAATTCAATCTGTTTCACCTCTTATTAATCACGTAGTCTTGGCTTATCTATGTGGATCTTTCTGATTTGCCCAACATAGCTCTATTTGCATTTGTATTGTTTTCATTTGGCTTCCTATGATCTCCACTGTTTTCACAGATCCATCAGTAAATTAGTCCAGTATGTGAAGAGTGCCATAAGTTTTTACTAGCAGATATCTTTGTCTATGTATATGTCTCCTCAGTCGTATTGTGAGTCACATTGTTGCAGTGCTGTGAGCGTGCATGTGCATGCTTTTGTGCACAGGGTCTTTACTTTACATGTTCGCAATAAGTAGAAGATGTCAAAAATACCTATTTGTGTGGATTTGTGCATGTTCACCCTTTAGCACTTTGCAAATTAACATATTCTGAAAGAAACAAGATGTCGCTTAATGGTGGAGGACACGTTCATCTCATTATGCCTTCATTAGCATATTTACCCAGCATCCTTTGTGATCATGGTATGCTCATATTAGTGTGTGTGTGTGTGTGTGTGTGTGTTTGTTTTGTGATTTTGTATCTGGCCTGCACTGCATCCCGCCTTTGCCGCTTTATTATTTTGATCTAAACATGCCTGTTTTTCCAAATCGTTCTTTTTAACCAACAAAAACCCGAAAATCGTAGATTTTCCATTTGCGTCAAACTCTGTGGTTTTAGACTTGACATTGTCTTCAGATTTGTATTTATTGATCTAATTGAACCAAAGTTAGTTTGATAGATTCATAATTTTTGCAGTTTTCTTCCTGTTGCATTTTGTGTTTGGCGTTTTTCATCCTGCCAGCACATTGCCCGACTCTGTGTGGGTTTGTCACATAACATAACACTAAATCTATTGACGTTTGTGTTAGCAACATTACCAGATTTTCATGAAGGATCAAGAACACTTTTGAAAGGCACGGTACACATTGTCTATGCTGAGATATTTCTTAATGGTCAGTATGTTGCATGTTATGTATTCGGTTTGGTGTGTTTTGTACTGTGTCATGTCTTTGCTCTGCTTCTTGCTCCTCCTGGTGCATCTCCTCTTTGTCTGTTTAACGGCTCCTTAGTGCGTACTACTCCACATTTTATTACACTTAACCAAAAATTTGAAGTTAGAGTCTCTCACTATCCAAGTTTCTTCAATGTCTCATTAGGAGAGTGTGATCTGCCATCATTGTTTGTTGGCTTCTGTGTTGAAGTCTCTTCTGTGACGCCTGATTTCACCCAGTTATCTCGGACTCTTTATGCGACTTCATCTGCCTCAGCAGTCCAATGTCACAAGATTAAACTTCACAATTGCAATCATCTTTAAGAAAAATAAAACCTAAAATGTCCACGGCTTATCCTACCCGAAGCTGCTCTGCAACCGCTGACTCTGCAGAAAACAAAATGCTCCGCCTCCTTCTCTCCGACCTCCATGGTGACTGTGGTCACCACCTCTTCTGATCCAGACAGTCATTTCAGACTGTTACAGCTCTGTGCAGGAAGAGTAAACACTGGGGTGATTTGTGCAGTACGAGTGGCTAGCAATAACATGCCTGTTTAAAAAGAAAAAACTGCAGCCATTGCAGCACATATAAGTCTAACACTCATTAGACTTATATGATTTATCAAAAGTCACAATATGGATGTGGTTAAGCAGTTAATTTGATTAGTCTGTTGCAAAACAATTCATTACTCTTCAATTTATTTTGCATTTTGCACGTCACGCCCACAAACATTGTATTTTACCCGGGCTGCTTGTTGAACCCGGACAAAACATAGCAAGTAATCGTCAAGCAGAAAGTAAAAAAAATGTGTTTCATGGAAAAGCTTTGAAGTGTGGCATCACGCATTTGCATTCAGCCCTTTTTACTCTTAACACCTTTTTTGGAAATAGTGCAATTAACTTCTAGTATCAATACGACACAAGAAGAACTCAGTGTTAAGAACGTTAGTGAACGTTGACCACATGCTAATAGATGCACGGTTGTTGAGAAAAAAAAGCCATAAGAAGATGTGTCCCAATGCACAGTCGATCCTCTTTGGGAGAAGTCGTGCAGTGGTAGATGTGTTTCAGTCAGCAACAAGTTAATTATCTCTAAATTACAGCTTCTCTTCCCCTAAATAACCAACTCAGAAGTTGTCCTATGATTCTGGAAAAATGTTGCACCATTCTAGACGCTTTTAATTATTGGCTCGCAAAAATTCAACAAGCCAAACGTTGCTGCACAGTGTGTGTTTACATACAAATTAACCTACAGATTAGGAAAACAATTACAAAATGTATGCTTATGACATGAAATACATAAATAAACAAACCCTCCATATCTACTGAAAAAGCCCACACAGCAACAGCCTGCATTTTTTTTTTTTTTTTTGAAAAGTCACAAACTTTGATCATATTTCCTTTGAATTTCTAATGGCAGCTACGAAACTCAGACATATGTGAAATAATAGTGAAAGCAGGCAGATTTTGCTTTTATGACAACTGAAATGAAAGCAAATATTTGGAAAAACTAATGTGATTTACCTTGGCAGCCTGTGTATTTTGACTTTGTCTAAAATTAAATTCTGCTTCACAGACTGAAGCCCTGTTATGGACCGGTGACCCGTCCGGGGTGTACCGTATTTTACTTACTTTTAATGCAGTGTTGGCCCATGCGAAGGACTTTGTGATATTCCAGTTTGAAAGGTGCAACATAAATAAAAATGTATTTACCTACTTGCTTAGTTGCTCACTCTGCCTCTTGCCCAGTGACCACTGGACCCTTTCCAGTAATCCTGTGAGGATGATGGATTTATCTGAAACATTTAAGTTTGGAAGAAAAAAAAAAGTGAAAATGACTAGAAGTGTTTATGGGGACAGATCTCTTGATCAGCTAAGGGTTGCTTAATGTTTTTCGCAGATGTTTTAAAGAAAACATCTGGATTGTGGTTGAGCATCCTTCTGCACCTAAGTGAGGTATTTCTCCTTTGTCCTTTTATCCACCAATTTCCAGCCATCCTCCCTCCTTTCATGCAATTCTCTACTCTCCCTGTAGCTCATCAATATATCAGGCATCCTGATTCTCTCTCTCTTTATCTCACTCTCGGAGGCAGCGCTGTGTACATTAAAAATTTAAGAGCAGACGGTCTGGTGCAACAGCCCGGCAACCTCTCCAGTGAGAAAGAGAGACAGACGGGGGGACTGTGTCTGTCTTTCCTTCTGCTTTTAGGAGGAGTGGGAACTCCAGAAAGGCAAAGGGCCCAAGGAGAACCCCATTCTGCCTCTGGGCATCACCAAGCATGTCTGAGGGTAGTCCTGAGGGCGAACGGTGCATCTTGACTGTCAAAAAGCTGCAAAAGTTGACGTGGCCGCCTCAGAGGAAGAAATAAAAATGCAGGAGGGGGAGTTATGTGGTGTCTGTGTGGGAGGAAATGTTCAAATGAGGTTAAACACATTTCTCCTGCCTGGGTTTGTTTGGTCTGCATGTCCTTGATTGGTTTGTGATGCAACAGAAACGCAGACCCAACACTTCCTTCCAGTCCTTGCTTCCCAACCGGGGGCCTGTCTGTTTGTCTCCACACGTGTGCATGTCCATTGTGTAAACTCATTCTTTACCACCCACACTCAAAGTCGTGAGCAGACAAACCGGCAAGACGGTGACAAAAGAAAAGAATTACGTCTTTCCCCTGTTCAAGACTGAACAACAAATGATCTTTTGTGCCTCGTGTGTGCGTGCACCGGCAGATCGAGTGAAAACAGCTTAGGCCGGCTTTCTCAACACAACTCTGTTCCTCAAGCTACCAACAAAAGTCACATTTTGAATGTATTTCTCCTTTACATGCTGTTAGATTCACTGAATCTAACCATAGTGGAGAGCAGAAAGCTGAAACTGGAAGGTTTTTTTTTTTTTATTATTTAACGGAGGGAACCCATATTTTAGCTGAACAATAGTTGTTTGCAGCTGGACACTCCCCCGCTTCAAAAAACTCCTGCAAGTCGTTCTCACAAGGTCAGAGCTGAAAACCAAAAAGGACGGACCATCTCACTTTAAAACCAGTGTGGAGTGCGTAAAATAACATTCCATTCATTCCTAAAGCACTAAGCCGTCCAGACTGGCCAGCAACACAAGAATACCAGTTACAACCACACACACGCACACACACGCGCACACGCGCGCACACACACGCACACACACACACACAGGCACAGCGATTTTTTTCTCCTTCTTTGTTATCATCACACTGCTTGTAGACCTTGCTGCTTGATGTTAAGCAGGGATTTTGGTGTACAGGGTAGCGCAAGAGGAAGTTTCAGTGATAAGTCCATCCAGGATCAAATATTTGTCAGACATTTTTGGATTTGAGCTTCAATTTGTTCCAAATGAAGACAAAATTACTTAGAGTTTTGAGAAACTCTGAAAGAGTTTCCATGACTCTCACCCACACAGCTTAGCTTATTTTCTGATCCATCCCAACTGATCATTTCTTTGTTGCCGCAATGCTCCACTGCTATAAAACCCCACGCTGTCGAAATCCTGTTTATCCCTTTAAACACCACCACATGTGTAAGAAAAATGCCGGAGATATAAATATCTGCACCTATGAGAAAATGTGCAATCATCTCTACCAATTCTGCTGACGCTTGTTTGATGTCATGTTTTGGACTGAATGGTTGAAGTTTAAAGAGAGAAAACAGAAGCAATTTAATCTAAAAGGAGTGCACATCCTTCAGCTTTCTGTTTATTTTGTAAAGTGGAGAGTTTCTGCTTAGTTTTGTTTAATTTAATATTGTGTGGTAAGCCAACAACGTGGAGGTGCGAACAATGCCAGTAAACGCCGAAAACCCAAAACTGTTTCAATTAAAACGAGCGGTACTGGGAGAAATTGCACTAAACACATAACTGCAAAGAAATAAAAAATAAAAAATAAAATAAAATAAAGCACAAAACCAAGTTAAGAGAAAACTCATGATACCAAGTCAGGAAAGAGGAGTTTTTCAGCCAAAATTATTCAGCCGTCTTGCTTTGCACATATAAACTTAAAGACCATCAAATTCGTAATCCATCAGGTATAATATGGTTTCAGCTCCCCGTTTGGAAGATTTTCAAAGTGTGTTTACGGGATTTTCCCCATTCCTCTAGTGTACCTTTGGTGAGCTCAAACACTGAAGTTGGACAGGAAGGCCTGGCTCACAGTCTCCACTCCGATTCGTCACAAAGATGGGCTTAATTGGGCTTAGGTCCAACTAAGCCTACACTAAACCTACTCATCCATGTGTGTATGGACTTTACTTTGAGCACAATTGACAAGTCATGTTTGTGCAAGAAGGGGCCCTACAAAGTTGGGAGCATTGTCCAAAATACAGTATCTTAATACCAAACATTTCCTTTCTTTCGGACGAGCAGGTTAGGCCTGGCAATCCCACAACATGATCCAAATTTACGCTCAGCACAATGCATTCAGGGTCGGGCCGTTCTCCTAAAAGCGGCCAAATCCAGACTTGTCCGTTGGATTGTCATGTAGAGAAGCTTTATTAATCACATTTGAGAGCCTGTCTGCAGTGATTTAGAGGCCAGAGGCTGTGAGCCTTACCCTCCTGCATCCAACGCTCTGCATTTTGTGATGTAAGTCTTGGATACAGCTGCATCGCTTTGGAAACTTATTGCCTACAACTTTTCCCTGCACCAATTTTGAAGCTTTTCTGAAGCTCATACAAAGTTAGGAGGTCTACCACTTTTTCAGTGAATTGCTGTCACTTGCATTCACTCCCCATTTCCTTCTCAATACCAGTTAGAGTTGACAGTGGAATATTTAGGTGGCATCCTGGTAACTTTTTGTTTGGTTTTAACAAATGGGATTGTTGGTGGGTTGTTTTTTTTTGTTGTTGTTGTAAAAAAAAAGAATATTTGAATTCTTGTGCATGCTGTAGACTACATTTTGTGATGGCTCTAACTATGTCACAGTGGGAGTTTTCTTATTGGACAAGTTTGACTCAAAACACTGTGGGCGGACATGAAGAAACATTTTTGATTGCTAAGATGCCATCCGTGCCATCAGAGATGTTAAGCACCCGGCAGACGCCATTTGTACTTTAACAGTACAAGGATCAGAAAGCCCATTTGTGGTTGTAGCTATCATGACTTGTCCATCCGAGTGTCCCAGAATCTTTAAACTCTGAAGCAGAAAAAGGAAATGAATAAGAACCACAGACACATGCTGGTCGTGTTTAATTGCCATGCAGACAGAGTGACTGTGTACGTGCTTATGTCTGTCAGTGTGCGGTATGTGAGCGGGTGAATGGCAGCATGTGTGCGTGCGTGTGTGTGTGTTGGTGGGATGGCTAGAAAGAGACAGGCGGGCACATATGGCCTGAACAGTCGGGGATGGAGCTCAGAACTCCCACATGACACAGCAGATAAAAATAAAAATGACAGAGAGAGGCACGTCATGAATGGAGGAGAGAGGGAGCTGTTCTGTGACATGACATAACATGGGGGAAGTGTCTGTGTGCGCATGAGAACATGTGTCCGCACCTGTGATGCTTCTGGTGATGATGGGGATGCTCGAAGAAATGATCGCATGGCAATTCTTACATCCGCTTAGACTTTCGCTAATTTGTGTCTGTCAACTGCATTTGCAACGCTTTTGAAAACGTGTCTATATTTTGTCACAGTACAACCACAAGCTGCCATGCGTTTCACCGGGACAGCCCAATAGAAAGTAACGTGCACATTGAAGGTATAGATAAAATGGTGCGTGGCTTTCTGTATGATTTTAAACAAATTAATTTGAAAACCATTTTGTGCATTTTTATTTAGCTAATGTTTTTTTTTGTAAAGCTTTCATTGCAGTTACATTCACGAGTCCTTTGTTTACGTCTCTATCAGTACAGAACACACAGAAGCTGAAATCTTTGTCTATTCTTCTTACCAAAACAGCGTAAAATCTCTTAGGTTTGATGGAGATTATCTGTTAATATCATTTTTCAAATCTTTCCTATTTATTTAGGCTCATATCTAGACATTGGGTGAGTTGAGTACAAGGACAAATGTGTATTTAAACCACCGTAAAGGAGGAACTTTCATCTGAATCTAAATGTGTTGTCCCCTCTTACAGGTTCTGCCAAGATTTTCTTCTGCTTAACTCCATCCACCTTCCCATCAGCTCTGATGAAAGATCCTATGTCTGCTGAGGAACAATGTCCACACAGCATAATGCTTCCATTGTCACAATATATGATACATTTCTTTACATTTAAGATGTTTTCATTTTTTTAAATTGCTTGTGAATCAAAGTGTTGAACCACAAGGAATCATAAAACTGTTACCGTAAGAAATTGTTTCTCATCCTGATGTAAAGTTTGTCATCTTCATCCGTTCACAGAAACAAAGACCAACATCTTTGAAACTCTCGTAACTTTCTGTAACTTGCTGAAAGAGTCGAAAGGCCTTTTCATTTTAAACTGGTTTGTTCCTCTGTAACGTTTATTTTGACTGGTGCATTAAGCAGAATGAATCCGTTGTGTCTCCAGATAACAACCTGATGGACAGAAGCACATCTTCAACACACTCATCTGATTGTGAGATTTCAGGAAGTACACTCACACATTACCACTCAAACACACATCCAAACAATTAATCACAGACGCTAACTCACGTAGCTGCTCACTCCGGCATGGTCATTACCAGTCAATAAAAATCGAGATCATTTTCCTACTAAAATCATTCCAGCTGTGATTCAACAGCCACATAAATATTTTCCTGTTCAGATGAGGAAACTTTTCTCAAAATATCTTGCTAATCATTTTTTCTGTTTTAAAGACATCTACCTTCGCAGAAGCTGGCTCAATGCTGACTGAGATTTGTCATTGATATGATGCATTTTATATACTCTTCTGTGAATTTTTAAAAGCTTTTCAACTGTGGAAAGAGCTAAAAAAAATTCCAATGGAAATCATTGTTTCTATAGTTGATGGCGAATCTCAAATTGATAAAATGGTTCAGATAGAATTTACAAATAGCAATGAAATTGTGCAAGTAATGGTGAAGGAAAACAGAGTTATTAACATTCATTTGCAAGCATTCCGGTGGCCTTTTTGTTTGTTCTGCAGGAACATATTTTTGTCAAATTCGGTTTTGCAAGGTTTTATTCAGAAAGAAACACAAAATGTTCTTCTGTTTCAAAAATGTGCTCAGAGTCAGAGCTCTGCCAGAGGAGCCAGGATAAATACAAGCAAATAAGTTTGTAAATTAAAATGTCGCTTCCTAATGAAACTCCAAACAAATGCAGCAACTCCTGCCTGTCATCTCGGTATTAATAGTTATTTAAAATGTAACCTGGGAGTGATGCCTTCCCCTGATGTATTGTGCTTTATAAGTTATGACATTGTTTCACGTTTTTATTCTGCAAAATTACTTCAAGTATGTTTTATCAAAATGAATCTTCTGAGGTTCATTTTGTGTTTAAATTTTCTGATTATATTCACGTTATCTGGGATTTATATTCCTTTATATTCATATTCATATGAATAAATAAATATTCCTATGAATATTTATTTATTCATATGAAAGTCTAATTGAGATTCAAATGTAAAGAAAAAACAGGTATCTTTGTCATTATTGAATAACAACAACAACAACAACAACAACAACAATAATAATAACAATAATAATAATAATAATAATAA